>CM047812.1:71445463-71733983 GCA_026214975.1 Gentiana macrophylla
TTAGAAAAGTGTTTTTGGTGACAAGTTTATTCACCACCCTTTAAACTTGTGTTAGCCTTCCAAGTGGACCAACATGGCAAGAGATCCCTCTCTTCACTTTCACCCACCTTTCAACTTGACAAAGATAAATGCCCATGGTCAACTCGCACCTTGAAGGAAATAGTGTCAACTCTATCGTCACCTCTCCGACAAGGTTAACGCTTGGAAGAGTTGATGCAATGAGAGTAGCGCCGCAGGAGTCGGCCGGGCCTTTTGAAGCAAGATTTCTCGCGGGCAAGATAAATACAGAGTCCATAAAGGACAACGTAAGAGCGAGAGGATGAAGTGGTCTTCATTGCGTGGATAAAGGAAATCTTAAGTTGAGGTCGAGAGCCGCCCTCCAAACGTGCTTTTAACTCGCGGGTCCCGCTTCGGAGCCGGATCTGTGCCCATTGCCAGCACCGGGATTTTCGGACTCTAAGAATGGTGAAGTGCTCACCTCAGTAAGGCATTGCCGTGTGACCCGTAATTGTATGGAGAATTCCATCACGGGATATGCCTACTCTTTCAGCTGTTTAGGAGTGTGAGGCGATCCGGATAAGAGGCCAAAGATGGGTAACCACACTACTTTGGTTAAAATTAGCTTTGTCTCGCTTGTTTTTCCTTATTTTTGTATTTTTTCTATTTATCAGAATGATGAGTACTGCTTTTTGCAGATATTATCAATTCTTAATCGCATGCGCAATCAACTAGCCTAACAGAGGAATGCCGGTGAAATTGAAAGGCAAACATTCTATCGGGCAAGATTTAAAATGAGCTACCATGATATCGCTTCTTAGTCCTTTGGTCCAAATTAAGCTTATACCCTAAGGCAAAAGAAGAATGTAAATCTGTGGCCATGAAACCTACTACCCCAATATGTAGGAACCGGGCATGATTGATCCCATCGAGATTGTTAGTCTCGAGAAAGTTGTTGACCGTAAGAGGTCGAAACCGGTGATAAGGCTCGAGCAAGAAATCGCTTCTTCCCACGGACAAGTCTAAAGTGTCCGCCACCAAGAGCCACATGGTCACGGATGTGGCCAAGCAAAGCCGCTTAAAAATCCACTCACCTTCCATTTTTTAGTCATGACTCAAAGTCCGGCCGTCTCTTCTTCCTAACCCGCTACTTGGTTGTTGCCGGGGTTCAAGAGACTCGAGATAAAGGCCGATGCGGTCATCTTAGCCGACGCGATTGCAAAGTCCCGTTGTTGAGACATTTAAGGCTGAAGATGGCCCTAATGATGTAGCCCTAGATATTGGCAGGGTATTGGCACACGATTGGTAAATGGCTGATCGGGTTCATCCTAAGACCGGCTTTCGATCAGGAGTTCCGATCTTCACGGGCATGATTGGGATGTTGACATGTACCGTAAGTTGCTTTATCCGCTTTTTTCTTTGTATTCATATTTTGTTTGATTATTTTTTTTTGACTCTGGGTGGCTCAACTGGACGCTTGATGCCGAGCTCGATCGGGGCTAGAAGATGCTTTTGGCAAAGGCAAGAAGTTAAAGACCTCAATCAATGAGACCAACTTCAACCTTGGTCAGCCGAAAAGTATCCTTGAGTCCTTGAAGAAGAATCAAGGATGATCTTGAGGCCGAGTGATAGATCTTCGGAGTCCACCGCAAACTGGCTCCAGAGAAAGAGGCTACTCGAACTCAACAAGGCTCTTGACGATGTGAAGGTCCGCCGAGGACAAGTCCAAAGAGTTATAGGAGCAGGAGAAAGCCACTCTTAAGGAGAAGGTTGCAGTAAGATGAGGCCATGATGGCTAGAGTGAACGCCGCCGGGTTGAGACGGTTGAAGCCTTACAAGCAAATCCCTAAGAGTACAAGAAGGTGCTCTAGACGCCGGGTGTCATGGGCTAAAATGAGGGCTACTACCATATTTCCCACTACATGAAATGGGCTCAGTAAAAGATGCCCCATCGTCAGAACTGAAAAGATTGGTCGCTCACCGAACAATTTGATGCAAGGTCGAGGAATTTTTCATTCTCGAGATCCCGTGATACAAGAGAGGAACTAGCCGCCAATGTCCAAGACATAGAGGCGCAGAACATGGAACCACGGAGCCCGCCAACCATGATTGAGCGCAATCCAAGGTCTATGGTCACGGTCCTCTCCTACGGTTATCATGTGAATCGCCACGACCCGGCCGACTATTTGCCGATCCGCCCTAAACGAGGAGAACATACACGTAAGAGACCATTCTCGCAGATGAGGATCGCACCAGTAGCCTTAACTTGCTCCTCTTATTGATATTATTTTGTTGTACTTTTGAAACATTTATTTCGCTTTTTTCTCAGAATAACTTAACAATTTTTCTCCTTAACTCTTGAATCAGAGTCGCCAGCTTGGCCTTTTATGCATGATCTTTCAGCCATTGCTCGCCTTTGTACAAACGATTTTATGATTTTTTGCAATTTTTGCTAAGTGTTCAACTTGTTCGCTGATTGTATGTTTGCGGATTCTTTTCTCTTGATTTTGCTCTAAAATATCCTATCTTTCGAGTCCCGATATAAGAGTATGTGGCCCTTTGTTTTGGATGAGGTTAAAGATTGTATACATGCATACTTATCGGTAAATAATCGCTTGAACATCCGCTTAGTTGAAATTTAGAAAGGTGCGGCCCTTGTTTGTGATAAAGGCGAGGCCGCCAAATTATGAGCACTTCGTAAACAATTTTCTTGTTTGATTATCTTGGTACGACATAGATGAAACATAAACTAAAACCAAGAGACAAAGATGAACAATCGACTTACCCATACCCCGCTCAAGGGTCAACACTTACAAAACAAGAAAGTATAACCATTCACGTCAGAAATGATAAAATGAAATCCATACCCCAAATAAGAAAGCGATTCCATTCACGTATGATACGAGAGAATGGCGCCATAACCCTGGCCGATCTGCTACATGTAATATCACTTGAGATTGTCCGTGATGCCAAGGTTGATTGAGTTCAAACCGCTTTTGATCCTTAAGGACATAAGTTCCTTTTTTTGACCTCTCTCGGGCGACTCGATATGGAACTTCCTGGGCCACGTAAACTTGCCCTTGTCACTGGAGACCGGCGGTTTTCATGTTTAGAAAATGAAGTCGCCGACTATGAATGAATGATCGCACTCCATTTGTCGTGATTTATGTTTAGCGATCCGCTTATAGTTCACGAGTTGGCTATAAGTTGCTATTATTTTTCTCCTCAAGCTAGTCAAGCTCGAAGCCTTAATCAAGCCAAGTATCCGTCTGATTGTACTTGGTCACTCTAATACTTGGGAGAGCCATTTCGATATGTGCCATGGCCTCCGATCCGTAAGTCGTGGAAAATTGTGTTTTCTTGAGTGCGTTTTGATCACCGCTGTGCGGAGAGCCCATAGACGATGGGGAGCGAGGCCGACCCAAATTCTCCCGCTTTTTCACCCAAACTCTTTAACATCTTAATTATTTGCTTGTTGCCGGCCTTGGCTTAACCATTTCTTAGGCTACGGATGATCCGCTGTTTTACGTGGTGCTCTTATGTAACATTGAAAATTCATCCTGGAACTAAGGTCCGCGGGTCCTGATGCACGGTCCAAGTAATAAAAATACTCGATACCTAAATAACACACTAGCAAGAGAACCAGTTCAATCGTAGTATAGTTAGATAGAGTCGAGGTCGATCCCACAGAGACTCGGCTTAAAACGAAATATAACTTAACAGAACAAAAGTAATTAAAAGCGTCTACGCACCAATAAATAATGTAGAAATAAAATCGACATAATAGAAACACAAACCAACAAAAGACACAACGACACTCAAGACACTTACTTTTATAGGTTTTATAAATGATTAACAAACGGTATTGATAACGCTAGTAGTAATTACTCCCCATGCTATGTAGATTGACGACTTAGACAAAACAAGACATTTAAGATTAATTATTCTCGACTACGGAGTCATCCCTCAAAATAGATCTAGTCCGTTAGGCCATCTAGATCATAGTGTCTCCATTACGCGATTTCACATTTTTAGTCTCCATCTCATATAACTTCGACACAATTACTTAAACTAGGATGCCGGTATAAACCGTGAACCTCATCTAAACAACATTCCTATGATTAGCGCATTTCTTACACCGATTCAATCTGGCCCTAAATAACAATCACTTTTGGGTCTCATGTTAAATTACGATGACAAATAATTAAGTTGATCAAGTTTAATTACTCGCTTGAATTACAAAGGAGAACCCGACGTAGTGGGCCATTCTGCAGACAAATCAAGAACATCACGAATCTTGCTACCAACGAGACACGGGCTCGGCCGCCAACAAGCTCAGATCCGAACCAAATTTGCTCGTGAAACGCCTTTTACGCCTCAGATCTACAAAACATGGGTTCGTGAATTAACTACATAACTAAATCAATACACAAACGACTACTCCATAATGAAATAAATTAGATCTACTGTAATAAAGATTGCATAATAGAGTAGACATTACCTCAAGACGAGCATGATTCCCACTCCTCGACATTTATCTCTAACCGAGATTCTAACGACTCGTAATCAAAAGAACATAAATAAAAGCAAACATATATTGAAAACAATGTTGTGAATTGTATTCTCGAGTATTTCTATAGTGTAAATGGCGGTATTGTATGCCTCTATTTATAGGGGTTCAAGCTAATTAAGAGATATACTTCAAATTATCAAAATAAATAAGAGATAACTCCCGCCGATCATCAAAAGATGAAATGCGCCTCCAGTGCCCTCAAAGTCGGCGCCTCTTTGATTGGCTTGCCGGCTTTTGTCATGCTTTACTCCTCTTCTCGTGCTTATCCGATATTTATCTTCAATGCATCTTGGATTTATCTTGAGATTTAATTCTTCCATTTATATTTATCCTCCAAAATTATCTCAATCTACAAAATAAATATTTATCCCAAAATAAATCATATTTAAATAATAATGGATAAATACCTAATTATATAATAAAACGATAAATATAATGGAAAATGGATAAATACCAAATTATATCTTATTAATCACATAACATTAAATAATAAATATAAACATGTGTTTTATCATAAAATATATATTATTAATCCCGATTTAAGGGCAAAGTTGATGACTTTACGGTATAATTTGACCGCCATGAACTACCCCCCACTTAGACTTTGATCGCCCCGAACAAAGCATCAATAAGTCACTCCCAAGACAACAATTTCCATGGTCAAATCATACTTATACAAGAAACTTGAGTCAACTCATACCACTTATGCTCATAAGGTATCCATTATTCACTACTCGTCATGAATCAAGTGACGTGTGCATGTGCATTTAGTTTTCTCTATTCATGGCAAGATTAAAGTTTATGCTAACTTCAAGTCTTAACCTACCAACATCAAGATTCCTACTCCTTAAGCCTCGTGAATGGGTAAAGACATGGTGCAATAAGCAAGAGCGCCATCCATAAGGTTTTTGGACTTGGAGACCGAGAAAATACTCAAGCCTCTTAAAAATTTGAATTTTTTTTCAGATTTCCATAGTTTCAAGCTTTAACACCTCTCAAGAAAGAAACTTGCTTTAAAATTAAAGTATGCATTGCAAGAATCCTCTCTCACGGATTAGTGGAAGCATTGAATATTACCACAAGCTGCGGGCTAGTTTGGTAATGTTACATTATAAGCCCAAAGTGTTTAACATTTCGTTAAAACACAGATAATTCTCAAGCTTATTACTCCGCTTGATGGCTAGAAGATAAGAATACATCAACAGATAAATATCGACTCTAGGTCCGCATAACCAATCATCTATGCAATGTACACATAATTTTTCTCGCTTACTATGATTTGTGCGAATTCATCGATTCAAATTGAGTAAGCAATAATAAATAACTACTTGCAATAGTTGGCATGAATATCTTTATATTTATATTCATATAAGTATAAAATGATCACGTAATCATGCAACTTGGTTCCTTCCTATCAATTCTATGTATAAGAACTCACAATTCTAAGGGTACGAGATAATTAATTTGGCATTTGTTCAAAAATTTTCGCAAATTTTTCACCGCTTTCATTCAATTTTCAATTATAACTATAACACATCATGGCTAAGTCTCCTATCCTCACTTAAACTTGGCATTGCCTCAATGACAAAGAAAAAGGAGAATTTAAGAAAGAGACTTAGCTCTGGAAACGGCTCTCAAGTAGACGCAGAATGTAGTTGTAGACCAAGCACGCCGTGGGAGAAGCAATCTAAAACCTGTTTAAGCAAACCAAACAGAAACTCCATGAAATCATAATGACATGTCAATGGAAGTTATAAAATAATGTGATAAGAATTAGATATAGAATATCCAAAAACAATTTAAGCAACTTTATTTCATACAACCAATGACATGAAAATTAAAGAGTTAAAACTAAAAACTCACATGTCGGCTATCAAGGAAAAAACCTCGCTTATTCCGAACTTAGAATCGAACACGGGCGAGATGAAAAACCTTACACAGCCTCATGCTACTTTATTCAAACAAAAATGTAAGCAAGAGATAGTTTTTCTAGAAATAGTTCTGTGTTTATAGTCGCACCGGGACTTAACTCAACGATGGTTTAAGTATAGGTGGGATCTTCAAGAGTGAAGACTTCCTCCTCCTTACCTTGACCAAGACCAACATAATGTTTCACACGGTGTCCATTAACCACAAAGGTGGATTGATCTTTCAGGTTCAATAATTCAACAGCCTCCAAGGGAAAACCTTACTCACTCTATAAGGGCCATACCATCTTGATTTTAACTTGCCAGAAAGAGTCTCAGCGCGAATTATAAAGAAGAACCAAATCGCCTTCCTTAAAAAGTGCGGTCCAAGATCTTCTTATCATGAAATTTCTTCAGGCGCTCCTTAAAGATTTTAGCATTTTCATAAGCTTCTAGATGAAACTCCTCTAGGCGAGTCAACTCTAACAACCTTCTTTTTCCACTAAACTCTCATCAAAATTCAAAGATACGCCAGAGCCCACAAGGCACGGTGTTCAAGTTCAACCGGCAGATGACATGCTTTACCAAAAACAATCTTATAATGGGACATACCAATAGTTAGTCGCCTTATAAGCAAATCCTATAAGCCCATAAAGCATCATCTAATCGCAGAACGACCAATCCTTTCTAGTCGTATTCACGCTTTCTCCAAAATGCGCTTTATTTCTCGATTTGTAACCTCAACTTGTCCACTTGTTTGAGGGTGATAAGCAAGAGCTAACTTGTGTCTAACCCGCATTTAATCCTCAACTTTTCAAACGGCCTATTACAGAAATGGCTTCCATTATCACTAATAATGGCACGAGGGTTCCAAACCGCAGAAAATATTTTTCTTTAAGAACTTCAAAGACAACTTTCACATCGTTAGAGGTAAGCAATGGCCTTAACCCATTTGGACACGTAGTCGATCGCTACTAAGATATAGTCATGGACAAAGATGAAGTAAAGTGGTCCCACAAAATCACTACCCCAAACATCAAAGAGTTCCACCTCTAGATATTCTTCGCTGGCATTTCATTCCTTCTCGAGATATTTCCTCGTCATTTGGCAAGAATGACAAGATTTAGCATATTGATGCGCATCTTTGAACAAGGTCGGCCAAGAAACCACATTAGAGAACTTTCGCAGCTAGCCTTGTCTCCTCCATAATGTCCTCCGACCTCATAAGCGTGGCAATGTCTAAGGATATCGTGACATCTCTTCTTCCGGCACACATCTCCTAAAGACATTGTCGGATCTTAGCTTAAACAAATAGGGCTCTTCCCAATAATAGTGCCTAAGATCCTTGAAGAATTTCTTTCTTTCTTGGGGTTGAGATTTGGTGGCAAGTATTTCATGGATAGATAATTCACAAAGTCTTTAAACCATGGTTGTTTCTTTCTCCTTCACAACCTCAATACGCCAAGATATCGCAGCACGCAATCATCCTTTCCATGTATGGCCGTGATGGAGAATAACTGCTCATCAAGAAATGTTTCTCCATCTTGGTCATTGGCTCATTTTCCTCTATTTGTAAAAGGAAAGATGATCCACAACCAAATTCTCAGATCCTTTCATATCACGGATTTCTACATCAAACTCTTGCAATAGTAGAATCCATCTCAATAACCTTGGCTTGGAATCTTGTTTGGCTAAAAGATACTTCAATGCCGCATGGTCACTCCAAATGTTGACTTTAGATCCTACTAGATAAGATCTAAACTTGTCAAACACAATGATAACAAATAAGTTCTTTCTCAAAGAGTTGCATAGTTCCTTTGAGTAGCATTTCAAGTTCGACTAGCATAGTAGATGGGCCTAAAGATCTTGTCTTTTCTTTGTCCTAAGGCAAAGACTTACAATGTGTCGCTTGCATCGCACATCAACTCAAAAGGTAGATTCCAATCAAAGCAATCGTAACGGGTGCAAGAATAAGCATGCTCTTCAATTTGTTGAAAGCTTTCATGCACTCATTAGTAAACACAAATGACACATCCTTGGCCAATAACTCAAGAAGAGGTCTGAGATTAAGGAAAGTCCTTCACAAACCGACGATAGAATCTCGCAGGCCAAGAAAACCTCACAAAGTCTTAAGATTGGTTGGTGGAGGCGCTTTTCAATTACCTCAACTTTTCTCTATCCACCTCTATACCGTTTCTTAGAAATATGGTGGCCAAGTACTATACCTTCAAGAACTCATAAGATGATATTTCTCCTAGTTAAGCACCAAATTGCTCTTCAGATCTCTTCAACACTCTTGCTAGATGTGTGAGACATGAATTGAAGTTATCTCCAAATACGGAGAAATCATCCATAAAGATCTCTAGGAAATCTTCCACCATATAAGCAAACAGAGAAATCATGCATCTTTGAACGCTGTAAGTGCGTTGCACAAACCAGCGGCATTCTATTGTAAGCAAATGTTCCATATGGACATGTAAAATGGTCTTTCACGATCCTCGGGTGAGATATGAATTTGATAATATCCAGAGTAACCGCCAAGGAAACAATAAAACGATGTCCGCTTAGTCTCTCGAGCATTTGATCAATGAAGCGGAAGAGGAAGTGATCCTACGAGTAGCATCATTCGCTTTCCTAAAGTCAATGCATACTCTATGACCAAGAATGAGTCTAACAGAATCAACTCATTTAACTCATTAGCTTGCACCGTAAAACCTCCCTTCTTAGGAACTACGTGGATCGGACTAACCTATTTCACTATCGTAAATAGGAAGATGATTCCCATTTCTAACATCTTAATAATTTCATCCCTAACCACGCCCTTTAGTTGTGTGCAATCAACCTTCTTTGGGGTTGTACAATTGCTTTCTTTGCAGTGATCAACGGAGATTTTATGCATGCAAACGCCGACTAATGCCTTTGATGTCGCCTATAGTCCATCCAAATGCTCCGAGATACTCTCTCAACACTCTCATCGCCTTTTCTTCTTGTATTTCAACCAAGCGTAAGAAATGATAAGCGCAAGGTTTCATCTTGAAGGAATACATACTTCAAATGTGCAGCAGAGGCTTCAACGTTAGATTGGTAGGTGGTTCTTCTAGCGAGGTCTTTAACTTTTTGTCCGGTTAGCTTAAGTTCAAAGAACTTATGCCAAGTCGGTCTCATGGTAGAATTTCTCAACCTCGTAGACTTCATCTCCTCAACATGTCTAGGGTTCCTCTACTACATCCAGCCATATCACTTTCTCTTCCTCGCTCTTTCATATGGCACTTCATCCTCTAACTCTAGGGTAGACTCGAGGAAATCCTTAATATCCTCATATTGTTGGAAATCATTGACAAGCTTGTCAACATAGTCCAACATGAAACATGCATCCTTTTCATCAAGAGGTGTCTTCATAAAGTGTCAAGCACGTTGAATGCTATTTCATCCCCATTAACTCTTAACACTAACTCTCCTTTGTAAACATCGATAAGCGCCCTACTAAAGGGCCATAAAAGGTCTTCCTAAGATTGTGGCACTTCGTAGTTAGCTTCCATATCCAAGACAACAAAGTCGATAGAAACACAAACTTCTCAACTCTTACTAGCACATCCTCAACCACTCCACAAGGTTCCTTAACCGAACGATCAGCTAATTGCAAAGTAATTGAAGTCTTTTTAAGGTCTATCATACCTAGCTTTTGAAAAATGGATAGAGGCATCAGATTCACACTCGCTCCTAGATCACACAAGGCTTTGTTCAAACATATGTTACCTATGGTGCAGTGGAATGAGAAAACTTCCCGGATCCTTGCATTTAGCGGGTAACTTATGTTGAAGAATGGCTGAGCACTCCTCATTTGGGCAAATAGTCTCTAAATCTAGAGTTTCCTCTTAGTAGAGACAACTTCTTTTAAGAACTTTGTGTACTCAGCATCTCGGCCAAGGTGCTTCGACTAGAGGTATATTGATGTGTAGCTTTCTAAAGATATCAATGAACTTCTTATACCTCTTGTCATCAACCTTAGGCTTCGATCCGTGTGGAGGATAAGGTAAGGTTGAAGGATCGATTATCATGAAAATAGGATATTTATTATTATAAATCTCAACTCTCAGGGCCAAAGAGGTTCCTTATATGTTTCTTGCTCGAGGTGGAGTTCCAGAGGTATTTGCTTCCTTGCTTGGCTCACCATCCTTACTTTCTACGGATTTCTCTTTTTCCTTTAAAGATGGTGAGTTACTTCTTTCCCACTTCTAGTCATGATCGCATTCAAATCCTTAGGATTCTTATCGTTGTTGGTTGGTAATCCTCCAGGAGGTCTAGTTGAGACTTGCTCACCTAATTGTCCTATTTGGTGGGTGAGATTCGGACTATGGCTTCTTGATTGGTCACCTTAGCATCGGTCTTCCGACAATATTACTAAAGTTAGTGGCTAAATCAGCCATCGATTTTGAAAGTTGTCCCATATTGTCATGATTTACATTACTAAGTTTTTCTATCGCAGCCTTCCCAACCAAAGGTTTTAGTTTGTCGTGGTACATGTTGGTAGGCGTGTTTAAGCCATTCTCCTCGATTTAGGTCACTATATCGAATCCAGGATGGTTATGGTTAGGTTTATATCCTCCCATTGATTTCCTTGTTTCCCAACATAGTTGGCTTCTTCAAGATCAAAGATTCTCACTTTGAGGAATTACTTCGATTCCAGTCCCTTCTCTACTCTTGCCATCTCTCTTGCATTCCATCTACCTTATTATTGATAATGCATAGCTTGTTCTAAGATTTTGGTATATGCACTATCCTCAAATATGTCGTAAGGCCATCTTTACAAGAGCTATGTCATTGCCTCCCATTGACTATTCATCGCTATTTGCTCCATCTTTCCTTGTGCCTCCTCAGAGATAAAAGAACAAACGCTCCATTGCTAGAGGCGCCTACTCTAATTTTTCACTTCTCTCTCAATCCATGGTAAAAGTTTGCATTAAAAGCCAAGGAGAGATATCATGATGAGGATACTTTCTCATAGCTTCCTTAAAACGCTCCTAATTAAGGTTGGTCAAAACTCTCCCTGTGTTGTTGCTTAAATCCTAAGATATCTCAAGGCGAACTTAAAGGTTTTTCCCAGAGGAAATACTTATTCATGAATTTTTGCAACGATTGTTCCCAAGTAGTGATAGATCCAAATTCACAGAGAGAAGCCATTGCTTAGCTTTATCTTTCAAAGTGAAAGGGAAAAGCTTAAGACTAATGTTACCTCCAGATTAATTCTCTGTTTCACAGGTGCTAACGATTTCCAAGAAATTGGTCACGTGAACACCTGTGATCCTCGCTTTGGACTCCATGAAACGTGGAATAGTTGGTCACCATTTGAATTACATTAGGCCTAGGGTGATACACTTCCGCAGCATTTCATGTGCTACGATAAGCGGGAAATGAATTGCTCAATAGTAGGTGTTGCATAACTTTGCAAAGTGCGCCTCGTAGCTTGGGCTAGGCTTGGTTTCCATTATTAGCATTATTAACATTATTGGCATTATTAATAACTTGTTCAGATTAGGTACTGGTTTGGATTGTTCGTAATGCCTTCCATTTCGCGCCTCGATTCAGGATGCCTCGTAATGATCGGTTGTATGTCCTTCTTCCAATTCGTGTTCGCTTTCCTCAAGATTTGGATCATCTTCCTTGCTTAGCCGCCTTCTCAGCTAACTTTCTATTTCGCCTTGCAAATTTCTATTTCAGATTATATGGCTCAAGCGCTTCCTTCGATTTCCGAGTAGCGACTATAAAATGACAAAAACAATAAAACAATTAAAAACTTAAAAGGCTAGGCCTTTAACTAGACTAAATAATAAAACGAAAAAAAAAAAAAACGAAACTAAAATGCAGACTCTATTCACAATATTTACGAATTTACATTTAATAAAATAAGCTATACTTTAATTTAATGACACGAGTCCCCGGCAACGGCGCCAAAAACTTGATGCACGGTCCAATTAATAAAAATACTCGATACCTAAATAACACACTAGCAAGAGAACTAGGTTCAATCGTATTATAGTTAGATAGAGTCGAGGTCGATCCTACACAGAGACTTGGCTTAAACGAAATATAACTTAATGCACCAAAAGTAATTAAAAGCGGTCTACGACCAACAAATAATGTAGAAATAAAATCGACACAATAGAAACACAAAACCAACAAAAGACACAACAACACCAAGACACTTACTTTTATAGTTTTGATAAATGATTAACAAACGGTATTGATAACGCTAGTAGTAATTACTCCCCCATGCTATGTAGATTGACGACGAGACAAAACAAGAAATTTAAGATTAATTATTCTGATTACGGGAGTCATCCCCTAAAATAGATCTTGCTCCGGTTAGGCCATCTAGATCATAGTGTCTCCATTACGTGTCTTCACATTTTTAGTCTCCATCTCATATAACTTCTGACACAATTACTTAAACTAGGGATGCCGGTATAAACCGTAACCTCATCTAAGCAACATTCCTATGATTAGCGCATTTCTTAGACACCGATTCAATCTGGCCCTAAATAACAATCACTTTTTGGGTCTCATGTTAAATTACGATGACAAATAATTAAGTTGATCAAGTTTAATTACTCATTTGAATTACAAAGCAGAGAACTCGACGTAGTCGGCCGCTCACAGACAAATCAAGAACATCATGGAACTTGCTACCAATGAGACATGGGCTCGCCGCCAACAAGCTCAGATCCGAACCAGATTTGCTCGTGAAACGCCTTTACGCCTCGAGATCTACATAAACATGGGTTCGTGAAATTAACTACATAACTAAATCAATACACAAAACGACTACTCCATAACTAAATAAATTAGATCTACGAATAAAGATTGCATAATAGAGTAGCTATTACCATCGAAGACGAAGCGTGATTCCCACTCCTCGATACGATCTCTAACCGAGAGATTCTAACGACTCAGAATGAAAAGAACATAAATAAAAATTAAACATATATTGAAAACAATGTTGTGAATTGTATTCTGGAGTATTTCTATAGTGTAAATGGCGTGTATTGTATGCCTTTATTTATAGGGGTTCAAGCTAATTAAGAGATATACTTCAAATTATCAAAATAAATAAGAGATAACTCCCGGCCGATCATCAAAAGATGAAATGCGCCCCCCTTGTGCGTCCCCAAAAGTCGGCGCCTCTCTTTGGATTGGCTTGCCGGCTTTTGTCATGCTTTACTCCTCTTCTCGTGCTTATCCGATATTTATCTTCAATGCATCTTGGATTTATCTTGAGATTTAATTCTTCCATTTATATTTATCCTCCAAAAATTATCTCAATCTACAAAATAAATATTTATCCCAAAATAAATCATATTTAAATAATAATGGATAAATACCGAATTATATAATAAAACGGATAAATACAATGAAAACAGATAAATACCAAATTATATTTTATTAATCACATAACATTAAATAATAAATATAAACATGTGTTTTATCATAAAATATATATTCTTAATCCCGATTTAAGGGCAAAGTTGATGACTTTTACGGTATAATTTGACCGCTATCATGGTCCGTTACTACCGCCATGAATCCCAAATCGTGACCATAATCGTTTCATGTAGAAAATAGACCGCATCTCTCACTCCTATATTTGCCAAGGCTTTGGATTCAATCCACTTGGTGAAATAGTCAACGGCTACAATGACTTACTTGAAATCGACTCTTCTAATTGGGAATGGACCAATTAGATCAAGTCCCACATATCGCTGGACCATGTCAAACAACAATGCTCGCTCCACCGATGGTAATCTTGGGATGTCCGTGTATTTTTGACATTCGGCATTCTCTTTCCAACTTATCTCGAGTCTCGTGATGATCGATGGCCGTGAGTAACATGCGATTATGACTTTCGAAATAAAGAGTGGCTAGCGGGGTGGCCCCCGCACACTCCTTGGTGAAGCTCCGCTAGGATTTTCTCACTTTCCTCTTTTCGAAGACATCTTAAACAAGGTTTGAAGACGGATCTTCTGTAAAGTATCCCATTGTCTATGATATATCTCGCTGCTCTCCTTTTGACGGCACGGGATTTATCTGTGTCCATGGGCAAGGTGCCAAATTCAATGTAATATTGGATTTTATTTATCCAACATGGAGTTTGTGCTGCTGCATCGATATCCTCGACTTCTTCTTTTTCGATGGTGTGACCCAAAGATATTCTATCATTATTGAAGGATCGGCAACTTCCTCGCTCTAAAGATAGCATAGATAGTAGTCTACCGCAAAGTACACTCTCGTCAATCCTAATGAACTCGCAGTAGCGAAGTCATTTCTCATCCGCTATACGATCTCACGATACTTGGCTAGTATGTCACATCGTGTTTCATAATCCCTTGAGATCTGTTTGACGATGAGTTGAGAGTCATAATTGACTTCAACGCTTTCCACTCTCATTTCTTTTGCGAGCTCAAGCTCGGCGATGATCGCTTCATACTCGGCTTGATTGTTTAAATCGGGAATTCAACCCTCAGAGCTTTTTCTATTTCCTCCGTTGTTCTTGGATCGACTGTAATGACACCGCCCCCGCACTCAGCTCGATTGATGCTCCATCAACATATAACTCCCGCTTGTTATCTGTCCTTTTTCTGGCCGGGACGGCTCGGCTTTTCTGGCGCGGACCCGATCGCCAAAGTCGAAACTCGCCTCTGATAAAATCTGCTAAGGCTTGAGCCTTGATCACTTTTTCTCGTTGGTACCGAATATCGAACTCTGTAATCTTGATAGCCCATCAAGAAGACAACCGAAAGGTCGGGTTTATGCAAAGATTCACGCACGTGGCTATATGTTAAGACGATGATTTTGTGTGAAGTAAAGTAGCTCCCCGAGCTTGCGGACAACGATAATAAGCGAGTAGGCTAATTTTACAACATTAAAATACCAACTCTCCACCGGATCGAGAGCCTTGCTTACCTAGTAGACATGTTTTTGAAGGTTCCGGCCTCTTTACAAGCACAACGGCTACATCCCGATCTTAGGCCGTCAGATACAAAAATAAAATGTCTCTTCTGGACATGCTTAACTAGGAATGGTGGCTTCCCTGGAAGTCCTTGAGATCCTGGAAGGCTCGGGAATACACTTCATTCCAAGAAACACATTTTTCACCCTTGAGGATTTTGAAGAAGGTGAGACATTTCATAGCTGATTTTGAATTAAACCTAAACCAGAGAAATGATTCTTCGTTAAGTATCTCGAACCTCTTTTATGCAAAGCTGATTCTTTCATGTTGAGCTAAGCTTGAATTTCTTGGATTGGATTCAATCCTCGGTGGCTAACCATGAACCCTTAAACATGCCTCGCTCGACGCCAAATGTACATTTGGCCGGATTGAGTTTCATGGAGTACCTTCGAACGTTCTCGAAGGTTCCTTTGAGGTCGACGGCGTGACCGCCACTCTGAGACTTGACCACCATGTCATCAATGTAGGCCTCATATATTTTTCCTATTTGTGAGCTAAAACCTTGTTGACCATCCTTTGATAGGTCTAGCCCGTGCTTTTCAACCTGAAGGGCATCATCTCGTAGTAATATAGCCCCCACCCGCCTCAAGGCCGTTTTTTCTTTGTCGGATTCAGCCATTTCGACCGATGATACCCCGAATACGCATCAAGAAAACCGAGTGTCTCAAAGCCGGCAATGGATTCGATGAGCCGATCGATCCTAGGAAGTGTTAGGAAATCAACTAGTTTTACGCTGCAATGAAAATAAAAATTGATTTGAATCCTAAGATCGACTCCATTTAAAACAATAAACACATTAAGTAGTAGATGGTGAATACCTTGTTTGACCTATAAGATCAAGCTTTGACCTTCTAAGGAGAGTAATCATGCGCGCAAGTTGTCCACGTGTTCAGCCTCTATCAATATCCACACGAGCACCTCACCGAATCCTCCTTGGATAGCTACTAGAAAAACAGGTTGTTAGACATCATTTCTCTCTCACAATAACTCTCTCTAATAAGCCCTCGCTTTATTTTGTAAATTAGAACTCATCTAATTGTGATATACAAAAGAGCTAGCCAACCCTTTATTATATAGGGTACATGGCGCGCTCAACTCGTGGTTCTTATTCCCCGTGGAAAAAGCTTCTGTGTGTGGAGTAAGGAAAAGAATCATTTAATTTAATATCTCATATTAAATAAATCCAAGATATTGTCAATATCTAATATTCATTATCTCTAATTTATTACCATAAACCTATTTATACATGTGTATAAATCAATATGTATTAATATCTAATATTAATATATGATAATACTATTAATTAAATTGCACAATCCAATTGTATCTAATACACTTAAAAGTGGCGCCCCGTATAGCCATTAATGGCTTCCGGAATGTTATTTAATTAATCAACACAATTAATAATAAATACTACCATATTAATATAATCACTAACACTTTATAGTCGAGATAAATGTTCCTTATTTGGTTATCACTATAACCGCATTTTAATCCGGCTTGATGTTCTTATGTGTGTGACCCGATAGGCTTCCGAATATTTTAGCCGTATACATAAAGTGCATTTACTAAAATACCCTTCATACCTAACGATCGGTAATAACGTCTAGAAACACATCGTGACCCAAATCATCGGGAGAATCAAAAGCAATGACTACTACCTTTCATGTGAAACAATTACCGTGTAAATAGAATCATATCATTTGTAATAATATCCATACAATCGTATCTCGAGTATCAATACATCCACGATCGTATCTTAGAATCCGGATATCATGATCTCTCGAATAACTCATTTACTCGCACTTTGCAAAGATTCACGAGAGCTAGACATTCCTTATAAGAAGGCCATTTCGATATTTACTCCTCGCTCTTAGGATATACGATTTCGCAGACGAACAAACGTGTATCCTACGCATGCTTCAATATCATACCCAAGCACTACCACATGATCGCCCTATGGCTAGAAGAAACCTCAATAGTGTCAAAGCATGACAATCCACCCCGTGATGCCATGAAGACTCCGGTCTTAGGATAATTACACAACTTCCACATACTACGAACTTAATATAAGTGGGTCAGTCTAATGTACACATTCTCTAATACACGTCCACGTACAATCCAAGTGTCTTTACACTTCGATAGACGAGATCTATCCCTATCTTCAATAAGATAGAAGACATCTAATACATGCTAGTCTAATCGTACTATCAATGTCCTGTTTGAAAGTACATATGATTAGAGACATTTAAGTATCAAACTAATTAAAGTGATTAGAGATCTCATTAACCATAATCACTATCATGGTTTCTCTATCACAACTTGTTGGGAATAAAATTTAGTTTTGATGATGATTCATCTTATTCAAGAACATGTTTGTTAACACCCCATTGATGAAGTGTTGATACTAACTGTTATAGTGGAAAACTAAAAGATGTCTTGAACTGAATGTATAGGTTTTACTAGAGTCTGATAATTGTATAGGTTACATCAGACAAGCACTGTAATAGATAGAAGTGTCGTAGAACTGAAACTAGAAATCATCTAAGAAACTGGAAATCACTTAGATAACTGGAACTGAACTTATGACTGAAGATGTACACCCAAAAACTGAAGTTCACTCAGAACTGAAGAAGGTAAGTTTGCTGAGGGACACATACTCGGTTGGCTTATCTATACCCGAGGTCTGAGGGAACAAACTCAGTATTTGAAGATCTGAGGGACACAAACTCAGTTAAGGAAGATTGAAGAACTGAGGGTTCGAACTCAGTTATGAAGATTTTAAGCCAAGACTGTAAAGTTATAATTCAGGTAAGTCTGTGATAGCCTGAACTGACTTTATGGATCTTGTAGAAGACCTAAGTATCATAAGGATAATGATGTCTTAGATGATCTTTATAAGGAATGGTGTAATCTAATTCAGTCACATATAATCAGATAAATAGAGTACTGAAGTTTTGAAGAAGAGTAAAAACTCAGTTAATGCTCTAAGTCAGTTAGTAAACTGAAAACTGAAGTCATCCAACAAACTGAAAGTACATTCGAACGTAGTAAAGGAAGCAACTCTATTGGATGAAATACTGACAAGTCAGAACGGTCACTAAATATAGCCGTTACAAGATAGACATTGATACAATTCGAATTCAAACGAAATAAACATTGGACCTCACACTATAAATAGAGGACTTTGCACCAAGGATCAAACATGGAATTAACAAGATTACAAGCATTTTTGTGCACAAGTCTCGTTCATTTGAATTGCTATCATTATATGCGCTCAACAAAATGTTATCTAGAATTCTTCAAGTGTTCAAGCTAGATTGAACTTATCCAGATTTCTACACTTTGAAGAACCACAAGCAAGAATCAATTTATTGATTCTCGGCCCAACTTTGATCTTAATCAACGGCTTAGACTGTGAAGCACTCTGGTCAAGGAGTTCCCAATGACAGTTGTGACATTTCCATTTGGGTAGACTGTGTTTGTGGTGGTAGCTGGTGAAGAGGCAATACAACCCTCTAAGGACCAATGGTTCAAGAAGTTGAAGAGAAGCCATACAACCTGTTCTTTAGTTGTTTAGATAGTGACACTAGGGATTAGTCAAGGACTATCAGTTAGGACTTTTTGTAACATCGTATCTCAAGGTGTTCTAGTGGAATTTTCCTCCTAATCACAGGGAAGAAGGACTGATCGAGGATTACACCACCTGGAACCAAAGTGACGGACCAGAAAAAATCTCGGTGGGGCACACGTAACAAATTTGAAAGGTGAGTGGGGGCATCAATAGTGTTTTTACATTTTTTACCTATAAAAACACATCGATTTTCGGATCTCAGTGGGGTCCGTGCACCCCCCTTTAAAGAGTTGGGTCTATCCCTGCCTCGAACCACTATAATTCTCACTCTACTTACTTTATGCATTTACATTCATATTTATTTTACAGCATTTATTATTGTTTATACAACACACTCAAACCGATTGTTATAAGCATACACGGTTCACAAACTAACATTCACTGTAATTTAGTTTTGCATACACAACTTTTTCACGTAAAATCTACAAGATCCGATAAGAGCTAAAATCTATATCCCGCCGGTTGACTCAGTTTTGTATAAGTCCGTTTGACTTAAACTCAGCTTTGTCAGCTCAACTCCACACAAGTTAAAATCGAACCTTAATTGTTAATCAATCTGCACTAGACTAAGTTCTCAGTTAGGTTTTTGGTGACAAGTTTATTCACCCCTCCTCTAAACTTGTGTTAGCCTTTCCAAGGGACCAACACAGCTTAATACTAAGGGCGTTACTATATATCCAATAACATAATTGGTTCATAAAGATAAACTAAATATATAATAACAAAAAAGCCTTTTATTAATCATAATAAACTTATTACATGAACTAAATATACTGTAAATGACCCAACCCGGTTGGATCTGGTCCAACCCGATTGGGTTTAGGACACCATTTCAACAATCTCCCACTTGGCCTAAATCCAATCACTCATATGCTCTAAGCCCATGCATGTGAACATGTTTATCATGCTTAGCTTGTGACAATGCCTTGGTTAATGGATCAGTTATGTTATCATCCTTGTGGACTTTCTCTATCTTTACATCTCCTCTATCTACTATCTTTCTAATCTAGTGATAGCACCATAGCATATGTTTGGACTTCATGAGACGTTGGTTCCTTTTGTGAGCAATTGCCCTATTGTTATCACAAAGACAAAGTGGGGTGGACCTTCATTGAGGAACCACACCAAGTTCAGTAATGAACTTCTTCATCAAAACCACTTCCTTTGCCGCCTCCGAGGCTGATATATACTCGGCTTCCGTTGTAGAGTTTGCAGTAGTCTCCTGCTTGGAACTCTTCCAGCTCACTGTCCCACCATTAAGCGTGAAAACCAATCTTGACTGTGACTTAAAGTCATCCTTGTCAGTTTGAAAACTGGCATCTGTGTAACCTCGTAATACCAAATCAGAGTTCCTGAAAACCAGGATTGGTACCTACTAGGCATACTGGAGGCACGAGACATCCGGGTCTAGTGCACAACATGGCATACATAATGGACCCAATAGTCTAGGCATAAGGGATCCTACTCATATGCTCCCTTTCCTCCTTAGTCTTTGGACACGTTTCCTTTGACAGATAGACCCTATGTGCTATGAGCAACAATCCTTTCTTGGATTGCTCCATGCTGAATCTCTTCAGCATATTGTCTATATAGGTGGATTGTGACGAACCCAACAACCTCTTAGATCTATCTCTATAGATCTTCATTCCCATAATATTGGCTGCTTCTCCCAAGTCCTTCATAGAGAAGTTCTTGGATAATCAAAATTTCACCGACTGTAACATAGGAATATCATTCCCTATGAGCAATATGTCATCTACATAAAGCACTAAGAAAACTATGCCACTCCCACTAACCTTCTTGGAAACACACGGCTCATCTTCATTCTTGATGAAATCAAACTACTGGATTGTCTCATCAAAGCGAGGATTCCAACTCTGAGAAGCTTGCTTCAGTTCATAATTGTACCTTTGAGACTTGCATACCATCCCAACATCATCGGCCAGAAACCTCAAAGTTGTGTCATATACACTTCCTCAGACAAATTCCAATTAAGGAAAGCTATTTTCACACCCATCTTCCAGATTTCGTAATCATGGTATCTTTGCAATAGCAGCGGAATTCTAATGGACATACTAGCTAAAAGGTTTCATCATAGTCAACTCCTTGTCTTTGCTTATTAACTTTTGCCACCAACCTTTGCTTGTAGTTAACTACATTTACCATCCATGTCGGTCTTTCTTTCAAAGACTCATTTACATCTTACAGAACTATTCCTTTCCGGTGGATCAACTAGGTTCCAAACACGATTGTCTTTCATGGATTCCATTTCGAATTCATGGCTTCAGCCATTTCTCTTTGTAATGCCTCATCAACCTTTGTTGGATATATTTTAAGTTTTAATGATGAGTGCAGACTAGCTATTATAGATCAAAGGCAAAAAGACGTCTACATCAAATGTATAGGTTTATTAGAGTTTGATCTTTGTATAGGTTTGATCAAACAAGCACTGTAATTAGGTCAGGTAACTTTATCAGCAGACCTGTCTAGGTCAGTAGGGTATCCTGGTTAGTAGACTAACTAGGAACCTGATTGAGGAATTATATCACCCAATTGAGGACTCAACTGAATAGAAGTGAACAAAGGTTTGAAGATTCGGTGAATTTAGTGGAAAACAGAGGAAGGACCGCTGAGACAGTTGCTTCCAACATTACCACTGCTCAGCTTGCTATCAATGATCTAATCAAGGAGGTGAGAGGTATAAATTAAGGCAATGCACAAAGAGATAAAAATTTACATGAGCAGATTGCCTAACTACACAGGAAAGTTGATAAACTTGCTGAGGCACCTAAACCTGCTGAGGTACTCCACCCTACTGCTATTGATCCTAAGGTTATTGAGAGGATCAATCTGCTGGAATAGACCATTCAAGGAAGTATTACTGTAGTTGACACAAGAACACATATTATGGAAGGACAGTTGAGTAATATGGTCACTCGAGAGAGTATTCTAGGCCTCCTCAATCGTTTTATTGATTATGCCAACAAAGTGAAAGAAATGCAGTGAAGCAAAAGAAGCATCAAGAGTTTACAACCATAAGAGATTTGAGGCGGATATCAATCAATTCAGAGAACTTGCACCTGGAAGAGTACAACTTACTGATGATCTGTTAAAAAAATTCAAATCTGTTTATCGAAAAAAGAGACCCTACCATGACATGACATTTGAGGAGGGATTAACTCATTCTAAGTCTAAAATTATGGGAGACTAAAGTCAAATCATTGAAATTGACTAGAAATCTACAATACTGGAAGAGGAGGTCATCTTTGGTAGATCTGGTGGTAGACAACCAACATCCGATGAAAGCAAAGTTGAACTTAGAAGAATTCAAGACATGCTACATGGGAGGAGGTTTTAAGCGGAAAGGAGTCCGATTATCCCTGAATGAAGCCTGGAAATGGTGGAAAGCATTGCATACTTGGATTTACTTCACAGGCATTGAAAATAATTGGATGTTGGACTTTCAAAGAGAACTCAGTGTTTTCCAATAGAAAGAGAGGAAGAGCTAGAAAAGCAGGAATGAGATATAAACTAGATCAGCACACTTACATTGTTTATTTTATTTGCTGATCCTAGCTTGTAATAATTGTGAACAAATGTGATTTTAATGGAGGATGACTGAATTTGTTCTATTTTTGTTTTTATCTTTTGCTTTCTTTGTAAGGAGGTATTGGCATCATCGGTAAAAGAGGAAATTGTTGGACATATTTTAAGTTTTAATGATGAGTGCGGACTAGCATTTGTTATAGAGCAAAGACAAAAAGGCGTCTAGATCAAATGTATAGGTTTATTAGAGTTTGATCTTTGTATAGATTTGAACAAACAAGTACACTAATTAGGTCAGCTGACTTTATCAGTAGACCTGTCTAGGTCAGTAGGGTATCTAGGTTAGTAGACCAACTAGGAACCTCTTTGAAGGCGAAAGTGAGGTTCAAACACGATTATTGAAGGCTAAATGATCAAACTTAGTATCTAATGTCAAGGACATGGAATCGAATTTAGGGAAGTCTATGATGACCTAAGCGATTACATATACCTTGTGTACAAGGTCTAAGTTCCATATGTTAAGTGGTGATTGGAACTTAGTTATGATCAAAATGGGCGTACTCTAACTTCACAATTAAAAGTTAGAAGTAAAGTAGTCGGTGAAGTGTTGTAGAAACACATCGAGACTTAAATCGGTGTGCAGATATCCACTTGGTGAGACTTATATGCCCAGTGTCTCTTGCATGTAAAGTTGATTTAATCAAAGGTTACATTGGAAGATTAATGGATAATGATGGATTACAAGCCTTGATTTTTCAACAAATCAATGGTCAAGATAAAGAACGTTGGAAAGATTCGAGAGGATTATGCAATGGATACAAGTCAAAGGGTGGAAGTGCGAAAGCGACAAAATCTTGACCAGCGATTGTCGATTACTATGAACTATGACAAAATCAAGTCAAGATGGAGACAAGTTTGAAAATGCTATGTTTGAAATTCAAACATAAGTCACATGATTCACACCTATAAATATGAGACTCCTGACTCAGAATCAAGATGATGAAAAATAGATAAACAACATATAATCCATACGAAGCTATCAAGTTTTTCAAGAAAAACACCCGATGACTATCTTGAGCTTAAACTTACTAATCAAGAAATTTCTTCAAGTGTACTTTGCTATCAAGTTACATCAAGTATATTCACTTGAAGACCTCAAAGTGTTGATCATTTCATCTGATCAAGTTCTTTGAAAATTTGAATCACTTATTTGATTCAAACCTTCTTTTACAAGAAGTTTGTTGAAGAGCAGAGAGAAGCATCTTTTGGGTGTCAAGAAGCTGTTGTTTGAGGTAATTTGGTGAAGAGGCAATCCTACCGTTCAAAGACCGGAGGAATACTTTGGGCAGCAATCCTACATGTTTCAAGTGTTCGGTTTATAAGCTATAATCATTGGTGAAGGACAAACGACTTAGGGATTTTTGTAGCGCAATCTCAATGATCTCTCATGAATTTCCTCCAACATCACATGAGAAGAGTGGGTGACGATTACACCACGGAACCATTATAAATCTTGCCTACTTACTTTCGCATTTACTTTACGATAATTGCATGCTAATCACATCAACCTCACTGAAACTAACTTTTGAATCACACCTTTGTTGGTCCCTTGAAAAGGCTTTGGTTAAGTTTAGAGAGAGGGGGGTGAATAAACTTAACACTTAAAACTTTTGGAGTTAACAAACTCGGCAACCCGGCTGACTCTTTGATTGCTCGAGAGTCGGTGACACTTCGATGTAGTCTGGCATTTGTTGATTTTCTTGAATTTGTTGCGGTGGAATATATTCATATTAAGCCTTATCACTTGTTAAAATATGATACCAAGTATTAGATACTCATTAGTGTATGCGTGTGATTTAGTTGCTAGTTCGATGTAGATTGATGTGCTAATTATACTAAATGCGAGAATGTAAAATGCAGAAAGTAAGTAAGCGAGATATTATAGTGGTTCTAGGTGGTGTAATCTGTTAGTCCACTCTTCTCGGTGATGTTAGAGGTTATTCACTAAAGATCCTTGAGGTTGTGGTTACAAAAATCCTAAGTTGTTTGTCCTTCACCAATAACTATGGCTTCAATAAGCGAACACTTGGAATAGGTAGGATTACTTCTCAAAGTCTTCCACTAGTCCTTGAAGGGTAGGATTGCCTCTTCACCAGCTCCACCACAAACAACGATCCTTGACACCCAAAGATGCTTCAATGTCTTGGCAGGTTTCTTATAAAGAAAGTTTGAATCAAGTAAGTGATTCGACTTTCGGCGACTTGATCAGGATGATATGATCAATAGCTTGGGTTCTTCAAGTGTGTAAACTTGATGTAAGCGATGATAGATTACACTTGAAGAAGTTTCTTGGATCGATGGCTTTAAGTTCGTAGGGTCGATGAGGTGACTTCTTGATAAGAATCGAAGCTCAAGATTATCATTGTTTTTCTCTCAAAAATCATCATCGGTTTTGTATCGGGGGTCTTCTATTTATAGGTGAGACTCTTGTGATTTATGTTTGAAATTCAAACATAGCCGTTTCATATTTGTCCCATCTTGACTTGCTTACGTCACGTACATAGTAATCTTGACTTTGTCGATTACTTTTTGTCGGTTTTGGTGTCCACCCTTTGACTTGTATCCATTGGATAAACCTCTTTTCTTCCCAGCGTCCCCTTTAATCTTGCCATTGATTTGTTGACAAAACCAAGAGTTGTTATCTATCATTTTCCTTGTAATCTTCAATGTAACCTTTGATTAAATCGAAATATATGTTCAACCAGGTTCTGTGTATGTAAGTCTCGTTGAAATACATATTAGTCAGCTGATCCGAGGTTGCTGTGTGTATAAAACACTGCAGCTGACTTCTCTTATATCTAACTTTTCAGTATTAAGTTAGTTTACACCATTTCGAAAATAACCAAGTTCCAATCACCACTTTACTTATGGAACTTAGACCTTGTACACAAGGTATATGCAATCAGTTTAGGTCATCACAGACTTCCCTAAATTCTGATTCCATATCCTTGACTTTAAATACTAAGATTGATCCTTAGCCTTCAATAACCGAGTTTGAGCCTCTCACTTTTAGTCTTGGCGGGTTCTAAACTAGTCTAACGACTCGGTACCCTCTTGACCTGAGACAGTCTCTAAGGAAAGTCAGCTGACCATTTACAGTGCTTGTTTGATCAAACCTATACAAAGATCAAACTCTAATAAGCCTATACATTTGATCTAGATATCTTTTTGCCTTTTCTCAATAACAGCTAGTCATGCACTTATCACTAAAATTTAAAATAAGTCCAACAATTTCCCCCTTTTTGGTGATGATGCCAATACGCTCTTTACAGCAAAGCAAAAAGAGTAAAAACAATAACAGAACAAATTCAGTCGTTTCTCATTATAATTAGTTTGTTCAAAAGTTATTACAATCTAGATTCAGCAAAAATAAAAGGAAATCCTGTGAAAAACACGATCGCCTGTCAGGTGTAAGTATGCTGATCTAATTCCTTCTTCCTCTTTCTTGTCTTTCCTTCTCTTGCTGCTCATGATATTCCCTTATTTCTCTAACCATATCTCTCATCCATTGATTTTCAATAAGGGAAAAATCAATATGGGGATTCACTTCCTTCCACTATTTCCATGCCTCAGGTAAAGTAAGGTTGATTTGGTGTACTCTAAAACCTAAGCATGTATAAGCTGTTTGAATTCATCGGTGAATCTCTTGCTTGATTTAGTAGGTAAGACTCGTTCCACCTCTACCACCTCTTCCACCTCTTCCACCTCTGTGTGAAGATCTTAAGGCTTTAACTCTTGCTTCCCAAAACTGAAGTCCTAAAAAGGAATTTAGTCCCTCATGGAAGCCCTTGTCATGGTAAAGTCTTCTCTTTTTATAGTAAAGCTTCTTGTATTCCTTGAAAAGATCATCGATCGGTGGAAATGCAGTCTTTGGTTCTCTGAAAGCATTGGTGTTAGCCTCCCATTTCTTACGTGTAAAAATTTTGCCTCTTTTGCAAAAGGCATGTCGGCTCTCTTCCCCTTATTGACATCATCAAAAAAGCGGGACATCAAGCCATGAACTCTCTCAGCGTGATCACCAAGTTGTTTAGTTGACCCTTCATGATTTCAGTTCTAGTGTCAACTGTAGTGATCCTTTCTTGCATTTTCTGCTCTAGTAGATTGATCCTCTCAGTAATCTTAGGATTCAATCCAGCAGGGTGAGGTGTTCCAGCAGGTTCAGCCACAGTAGGCTTGGCTGCCTCAGCAAGCTTGTCGAGTTTCTGGTGAATGGATGTAAACTGTTCTTTTAAGAACATCTCTTTCAGTGTATTTCCTTGTTTGATTCCTTTTACATCTAGAGCAAGGTCAGCAAGAGCATATTGAGTGGAAGTAATATTGGAAACACTTGATTTGATTGGTTCTTACTCTATTTTCCACCAGATTTAATAAGTCTTCAAATCATTCCTCTTGCACCTGCCAAGTTGAGTTCTTAACCTTGTAATGTCACTACGGCGATCCTCAACTTATCCAACACTTGTCTTGGTACCCCACGGACATTCCTCGACCATATGTCCATCAGTTTCATCAGTAGGCTCTTCTACATTGTATTGTGCCCTTTGTCTACTGACAACCATGGCCCAACTCATGTCCCTTCCAGCAGGGTTAGGACCTTGGAACTCCTCCAGGATTGGATCTAGGGCAGGTTCCTCAAAACTGGTACAAATGCCTGTTGTGGTTCAGCAGCAATAGGTTCTTCCTCAGGCATTTGAAACTCCTCATCACTGAAGTCATAGTCCAGCAGCTATTCATCCTCATCAATAACAGCAGTCTGCTGACTATCCTTCCCTTCAGTGACCTTTCCTCCAGTAGGCTCTACTAAAGCAGCCTGTTCTTCACCAATAGCGGGGTTTCCTCCAAACCCATTATGAGTTCCAACCTTTGTCCAGGTGCTGTTTGATCCTCAGCAACCTGTACCACTATTTTCAACCTTTGTTAAGGTGATGTTTGAACCTCAACAGCCTGAACCTCCTCAAAAATTAATGGTGATTCCTCCAAACCCATTACCATGTCCAACTTCCGTCCATACAAATGAGAGGAAAAGTAGCCATGTTTTCCTCTAAAATTCCTCCATCATCGATAATCTTTTGTAGATTCTCGGTAGATTTAGATATAGTGCCACGAGTATCAATCCACTCTTGATATTGAGCCGAATCTTGAGGCGATATCGAGGCTCACTATGTTCAATAACATTCTCTTCATCCAAATCTTGATCTGTGATCCATGGATTCATATCATCCTCCACAACCTTGAATGCATCGGATGTGCCAACCATCGTGTTACCTCCAAGGTTTATACCATCGTTGATTAGAGCCTCCAAATCATCTATGGTGAGATCTTCTAGATCCTCATCCATTTGACTAGTCTCTTTGGCCCTCAGTGGTTCATTACACTTGGTTCATTTAGCAATTCGGTTCACCTTGGCTTCTCCTTGATGTGGGGATGATTATCATCGAATCAGATGATGATGAATCATCACTATTTGGTCCATCCTAGGAGTCTTGAACATAATACCTCCTTCTTTCTTATGTTCACCAATGAGTTCCATCAATCTCATTTCCAATAAAGAGGTATCAACCAAGTCTAGCAAATTATCCACTCCTAACTTTTCAAAGGCCCACTCCTCAAAGTCTGTCATAGGCTCAGCAGCTGTTGTTAAAATATGTTAAAATCTCATTTCCAATTAACCCTTATCACTTGTTGTTAAAATATGATACCAAGTATTAGATACTCAGTAGTGTATGTGTGTGATTTAGTTGCTAATTCAGTAGATTGATGTGCTAATTATACTAAATCTGAGAAAGTAAGTAGGCGAGATTTTATAGTGGTTCTAGATGGTGTAATCTGTTAGTCCACTCTTCTCTTGTGATGTTGGAGGTAATTCACTAGAGATCCTTGAGGTTGTAGTTACAAAAATCCCTAAGTTGTTTGTCCTTCACCAATAACTATGGCTTCACAAAGCGAACACTTGAAAAGGTAGGATTCTTTGCTCCAAAGTCTTCCACTTTGGTCCTTGAAGGGTAGGATTGCCTCTTCACCGGCTCCACCACAAACAACGATCCTTGACACCCAAAGATGCTTCTTTGTCTTGACGGGTTTCTTATAAAGAAAGTTTGAATCAAGTAAGTGATTGACTTTTAGCGACTTGATCGAGGATGATATGATCGGCGACTTGGATTCTTCAAGTGTGTAAATTTGATGTAGCTTGATGATGATTACACTTGAGGAATTTTTCTTGAATCTGTAGCTTTAAGTTCGGTAGAATTGGCAGGTGACTTCTTGATAAGAATCTGAAGCTCAAGATTATATGTTGTTTTTCTCTCAAAAATCATCATCTGTTTTAGTATCAGGGGTCTTCTATTTATAGGTGAGACTCCTTGTGATTTATGTTTGAAATTCAAACATAGCCGTTTAGATTTGTCCCATCTTGACTTGCTTTACGTCACTGTACATAAAATGCGACCTTTGTCGATTTACTTTTGTAAGTTTTTGATTTGTCCACCCTTTGACTTGTATCCATTGGATAAACCTCCGTTTCTTTCCAATGTCCCTTTAATCTTGACCATTGATTTGTTGACAAAACCATGAGTTGTTATCTGTCATTTTCCTTGTAATCTTCCAATGTAACCTTTGATTAAATCAAAAAATATTCGAGCGAGTTCCTATGTATGTAAGTCTGTTGAAATACATATTAGTCGGTGATCAAGGTTCTTTGTGTGTATAAAACACTACAGCTGACTTCTCTTATATCTAACTTTTCATTATTAAGTTAGTTTACAACATTTTGAAAATAACCAAGTTCCAATCACCACTTCACATATGGAACTTAGACCTTGTACACAAGGTATATGCAATCAGTTTAGGTCATCATAGACTTCCCTAAATTCTGATTCCATATCCTTGACTTTAAATACTAAGTTTCATCCCTTAGCCTTCAATAACTGAGTTTGATCCCTCGGCCTTTAGTCTTCAATGAGTTCTAAACTAGTCTCTTGACTCGGGTACCTACAGGCTGAAGCAGTCTCTTGATGAAAGTCGGTGACCATTTAAAGTGCTTGTTTGAACAAACTTATACAAAGATCAAACTCTAATAAGCCTATACATTTGATCTAGATATCTTTTGTCTTTCCTCTATAATGACTAGTCTGGCACTCATCACTAAAACTTAAAATAAGTCCAACAATTTCCCCCTTTTTGGTGATGATGCCAATACCATCCTTAGCGCAAAGCAAAAAGAGTAAAAACAAAAACAGAACACATTCAGTCATTACTCATTATAATCAGTTTGTTCAAAAGTTATTACAATCTAGATTCAGCAAAAATAAAAGTCAGGTGTAAGTATGCTGATCTAGTTCCTTCTTTCTCTTTCTTGTCTTTCCTTCTCTTGCTGCTCATGATATTCCCTTATTTCTCTAACCATACCTCTCATCCATTGATTTTCAATAAGGGAAAAATAAATATGGGGATTAACTTCCTTCCACCATTTCCATGCCCCAGGTAGAGTAAGGTTGATTTGGTGTACTCTAAAACCCTAAGCATGTATAAGCTGTTTGAATTCATCGGTGAATCTCTTAGCGATGTAGTAGGTAGACTCCTTCCACCTCTACCACCTCTTCCACCTCTGCGTGAAGATCTTAAGGCTTTAACTCTTGCTTCCCAAAACTTAAGTCCTAAAAGGAATTTAGTCCCTCATGGAAGCCCTTGTCATGGTAAGGTCTTCTCTTGTTATAGTAAAGCTTCTTGTTTTCCTTGAAAAGATCATCGATCAGTGGAAGTGCGCTGGAGTCTTTGGTTCTCTCAAAGCATTGGTGGCGACCTCCCATTTCTTACGTGTGTAAAAATGCAGCGACCTCTTTTACAATATTTGGTGGCTCTCTTCCCCTTATTAACATCATCAACAAAATGGGACATCAAGCCATGAACACTCTCTCTGTGTGATCACCAAGTTCTTGATTGACCATCCATGATTTGATTCTAGTGTCAGCTGCGGTGATCCATGCTTGCATTATGCTGCTCGAGTAGATTGATCCTTTCGGTAATCTTAGGATCTAATCGAGGGTGAGTGTTCAGCGAGTTCATCCACAGCGAGAGCTTGTTTTGCCTCAAAGCAAGCTTGTCAAGTTTTTGGTGAATGGATGTAAACTATTCTTTTAAGAACATCTCTTGAGTGTATTTCCCTGTTTGACTCCTTTTACATCTAGAGCAAGGTCAGCAAGAGCATATTGAGTGGAAGTAATATTGGAAGCAACAGTTTCAGTGGTTCTTCCTCTATTTTCCACCAGATTTAATAAGTCTTCAAACCTTTGCTCTTGCCTGTGAAGTTGAGTTCTTAACCTTGTAATGTCACTTCTGACCGCCCTCAAATCATCCAACACTTGTACTAGTACCCCACCAGCCATTCCTCCAGCCATATGTCCAGCAGATTCATCGGTAGGCTATTCTACATTGTATTGTGCCCTCTGTCTACTGACAACCATGGCCCAACTCATGTCCCTTCCAGCAGGGTTAGGACCTTGGAACTCCTCAAGGATTGGATCTAGGGCAGGCTCCTCAAATACTGGTACAAATGCCTGTTGTGGTTCAACAACAATAGGTTCTTCCTCAGGCATTTGAAACTCCTCATCACTGAAGTCATAGTCCAGCAGCTGTTCTTCCTCATCAATAATAGCAGTCTGCTGACTATCCTTCCCTTCAGTAACCTTTCCTCCAGTAGGCTCTACTACAGCAGCCTGTTCTTCACCAATAGCAGGGGTTTCCTCCAAACCCATTGTGAGTTCCAACCTTTGTCCAGGTGTTGTTTGATCCTCAGCAAACCGTACCACCATTTCTGACCTTTGTTTAGGTGCTGTTTGAACCTCAACAGCCTGAACCTCCTCATAAAGTAATGGTGATTCCTCCAAACCAATTACCATGCCCAACCTCTGTCCAATCACTGTCTGTTCCTCAGTGATTAGGACTCCCTCTTCCACACAAATGAGAGGAAAAGTAGCCATGTTTTCCTCAAGAATTCTTCCAGCATCAGCAATCTTTTGCAGCAGATTTAGATATATTGCCCTGAGTATCAATCCACTCTTGATATTGGCTGAATCTTGAAGCGATATCGGGCTCACTATGTTCAATAACATTCTCTTCATCCAAATCTTCAGTCTGCTGATCCGCAGGATTCATATTAGCCTCTACAACCTTGAATGCATCAGATGTGCCAACCGTCCTGTTACCACCAAGGTTTATACCATCGTTGATTAGAGCCTCCAAATCATCTATGGTGAGATCTTCCGAGATCCTCATCCATTTGACTAGTCTGCTTTGGCCCTCGGCGGACTTGCCGCTTATCAATGGGTATTCTACACTTGGCTCATTTAGCAATGCGGTTCCACTGGATTCTCTTTGATGTGGGGGATGATCATCATCAGAATCAGATGATAATGAAACATCACTATTTGGTCCATCCAGGAGTCTTGAACATGATACCTCTTTCTTTCTTTTGTTCACCAATGAGTTCCATCAATCTCATTTCGGTAAAGAGGTATCAACCAAGTCTAACAAATTATCCACTCTAATTTTCAAAGGCCCACTCCTCAAAAAGTCATCATAGGCTCAAGTGGTGATTTTTGTCTCTTGTAAAATCCAAACTTCCATTGAAAATAATCGACCTTGATGCAATTTAGGATCAACATATCCTTCTTTTCATTTCTTTTCCTTCCTTTCAAATTGCATAGTTGGCTTGCAGGGATTTGTTTGTTCACTTTGTTGACCCCAAAAGTCTCAACAAGCGATTTAGGGTTTCCTCAACAGATGCTTCTAGGTCGGTGGGTTCTTACGGTTTGTATGTTTGTACCTACCACCTCCATCATTCCACACTTGGTTCCCACGACTTACATGCTCATCGGCGAGGTTAGTAATGATTGCTCTTCCCACGAAGTATTGCGAAGTGCAGGGTCTTGTATCATTGTATCAATATCCACAGCAGGTGCAGGCGCAGATGAGTCGATGTGGTTCTTGATAAGCTCATTGAGTTGCTTAACAAGAACCTCTCCAGTAGGTTGCTCAACAACAACCACTCCAGTTCCAGTAGGCTTAACAATTTTTAAAGGCTCAGCTGCAATAGCCTCTTTTTCTTCTTCTTCCGTTTGAGCTTCCTGAATCCTCAATTGTTTTCGTTTACCATGTTTATTCTTTGTAACAATCTCCTTCATTCTTTTGGAAATTTGCTCAGATTCAACTCCAGTAGCTTTCCTCTTTCTGCTATCTTCCTTCTGTTGTTCTCTCAAAATTTATTGATGGACTTCTTCTTTGTAACTTTAGCGAGGTCGATAACTTCAACTTCAACTTGACCCTCGGTGGGCTCGGCGATCTCTGTATGCCTTCCTTGTTTTCTAAGTTTGTAACATTTCAATGATTTTTTGGTGTCAGTGACCTTCCTTTTCTCAACAAATTTCTTGGGTGCTTGATTTAACAAGTTGCTTAACTTGCTCACCACCGAGCATCATCATTTCCATCATTATCACTCTCTGTTGCTTCGGCATCCACATCTTCATCATCATCCAATCTAGGGATGAGATAGCCGATCTCCTTCTTATATCTGGATTTGTTTATTTTCTCAGGTGCAACATCGACCAATCCTCAAATGATTGATGGGGCTGAACCATCAAACCCAAAGGTAAGGTCTTGGATTTCCTTGTCCACTTCTCTTTCCTCGATTATCACTTTCTTCATATATTGGACAAAGAATCTAGCCCAATCAAACTTCATGGTTTTGCAGATGATGATTAATAATTCAATCTTGGAGTCACGATAATGTATCAAGGCTTCCACCGAGTCCCAAGATATTCTTTGCTATTATCTTACTCGGTGAGTTGTACTCCATTCTATATACTTCACATTGATGCTCATTGATGATTTAATAGCATCATTGGTCTTTATTACATCAACAAAATCCAATTTTGTGATCCCATTTCTTCGAGATTAGTTGGAGCATTGTTTCGGGTCCAAAACCAAAAGCTTCCCTCCGCGAGGTTTGAGGAAATTTCAATCTCTGGCCATTCAACTTTGTTGTAGTAAATGCCTCTTTACTTTCTCTTATCACAATGTTTCTCCAGAAATAACAACATTCATGTAAGATATTCTTTCCAGTCTCAGATTGAGGACATCTTCCAATCCTTCGTATCTTCTGATTCTTCTACCAATATTGATAGCGAACTCAATTTTGTTAGCATGAACAAAAAAACCTCTGACACTTTGGCTTGTTCCAATGTGAATTACATCCTTGTCCGTCATTAGAATTTTGAGAAAGTTGAAGAAGAAAACTTTCAAATCTGTGTTCACACGGTATGTTAGCAGAGAAAATCAATCTAAAAGTTGGTAGTATCCTCTGTGTATATGTCTGTATATATATCAGAGAGTAGTGGGTAGAAACTGTCAAATAATGCACTGTACACGTACTGTAGCATTAACCAGATTAAATTTGGAATGAATGAGATCTTGCCACGTGTCCCATAACTTATCCATAAAGAGTTGTAACCGTCAGATCGTGTAACTGCGGTTATAAAGATAGAATAAATATCCCGGTCTTTTCTTTTTGAATTTTTAAAGTTTGATTGTGTAGCGTATGTCTCAGCAGCCTTTGCCATCAATAGACTTGGCTCAGCAGCCTGCTGATAAGGATGTCCCTCAGCAGCCAGCTGACAATGTAACTCTGCTGATCTTCAATTCTCCTTGTTTTGTCCAACTGATAATACAAGATGAAGTTTAATACCAATGACTGATTTGTCAAGTGAGCTCACCCAACAGGACAAAGACCAATCCCTTGGCAACTTCATTTGCTCAATTGTCCATAACATAAATAAGTACATGGAATCGTTGATACCAATGACTAATCGCTAAGTGAGCTCACCCAACATAGCAAAGACTAATCCCACTTGGTGAATTCGGTACATTCTTGATCATAGGTGTATCAGTCAACTTTTATAATTCAAGTTAGATCCTTAACTTAGCAAATCTTTCAACTTTGTCCAATGACTTTGTGAAAATACCAGCAAGTTGATCTTCAGTAGAGATGTAAAGAACCACCACATCTTTCTTTTCAACATGATCTCTTATAAAATGATGTCTCACATCAATATGCTTGGTTCTTGAGTGCAAAACAGGATTTTCTGTGATTGCAATTGCACTTGTGTTGTCACACATTATAGGAATTTCTCTTTCTTCAATTCCATAATCCCTTAATTGTTGTCTTAACCAAAGTATTTGTTCACAGCAACTTCCAGCAGCTATGTATTCAGCCTCAGTAGTAGAAGTTGATATTGAATTCTGTTTCTTGCTAAACCAGGAAACCACTCTATTTCCCATCAATTGACAGGTTCCTGTGGTGCTTTTTCTATCAATCTTGCATCCAGCATAATCAGAATCTGAGTAGGATATAACCTTGAAGCTTCCATCTTTTGAATACCAAATTCCTACATCCAAAGTCTCTTTTAGATACTTGAGAATCCTTTTGACTGCAGTTAGATGACTTTCCTTAGGTTTTGATTGAAATCTTGCACAAACACCTACTGCAAAGGATATATTAGGTCTCTTTGGCGATAAGGTCAATGATTGCCTATCATCATACGTATAAAGTCTGATCAACATCTTTGCCTTCTTTATCTTCATCAAATCTTATGTTTGTACTCATAGAAGTTGATACTTTGGTGCTGTTTTCCATACCAAACTTCTTCAGCAGCTCCTTGGTATACTTGGTTTGATGAATGAAGATTCCATCTTTCATCTGTTTGACTTGTAATCCCAAGAAATAGTTCATTTCTCCCATCATACTCATTTGGAATTTACTTTTCATCAGATTAGCAAACTTTTCACATAGTAATTAATTTTCAGAACAAAAAAATATGTCATCAACATAAATCTGTACCAACAGGGTGCTGTCTCCTTCATTGATTCTAAAAAGTGTCTTGTTAATGGTACCTTTTGTAAAGCCATTGTCCACCAAGAATTGAGATAGGGTCTTATACCATGCTCTTGATGCTTGTTTCAAACCATAAAGTGCCTTATTAAGTCTGTACACTTTATCTTCTTGATCTTTAACTTCAAAACCAGGAGGTTGCTGAACATAGACCTCCTCTTCCAAAATGCCATTCAAAATGCACTTTTGACATCCATCTAATATACTTTGAAGTTTTGTAAGCGAGTATAGGCCAAGAATAATCTTATAGCTTCCAATCTTGCAACAAGGGCATATGTTTCATCAAAATCTATTCATACGCTTGAGAATAGCCTTTTGCTACTAGTCGGCCTTGTTCCTTACAATGGTACGGACTCATCAATTTGTTTACTGTATACCCATTTAGTACCAATTATGTTTGCATGATTAGGCCTTTCCACTAGTGTCCAAACATGATTTCTTTCAAATTCTTTAAGTTCTTCTTGCATAGAAAATATCAATCTAGATCGATATCGCTTCTTCAACAACTTTAGGTTCCATTTGAGATAGAAAACAAGTGAACATTGCTTCTAGTTGTCTTCAGTCCTTACAACTTCTTTGTATATTGCCAATAACATGCTCATCGGGGTGATCCCTTAACCATTGTGGATTTTGGATAGATTGATTTTCGGGAACATCATATTCGGTAAGTCTGCTTTGTTGCTTGACAAAGGGTTGTGAGATCCTTGAGCGCCTCGATTGTTGCATCGGTAGTGTTATCGGCGGAGGTGTTGGCGGTGAAAACATCAACACATTACGGATCGGTGACTTGTTGATTCTTAACTTGAGTTGAAGCTTCATCTCCCATTCTAGTAAACTTAGGTCATCAAATACAACATGTATTGTTTCTTCATATTCGGTGTCATTTTATTCAGTACCCTGAATGCCTTTCTGACAGAAGAATATCCCAAGAAGATTCCTTCATCTGATTTTGGTTGGAATGTCTTCAATTGCTCCTTATGATTTAAAATAAAACATTTGCTTCCAAATGGATGGAAATAAGATATATTAGGTTTCCTTCCCTTCCAAATCTCATAAGGTGTCTTCAGCTGCTTTTTGTTCACTGAGGCCCTATTTTATGTATAGCATGTTGTATTGACTGCATTAACCCAATATCTTTCAGGTAATAATGCTTCACAAATCATAGTTCTTCCTGCTTCTTTTAAAGTTCTATTTCTTCTCTCAGCAACCCCATTTTGCTGAGGTGTACCAGCAGCAGCCAGTTGATGTAGCACACCATTCTGCTCACAATATTCTCTTATAACTTTATTGAGAAATTCAGTACCCTAATATGCGATCGATCTTCACTACTGTCAAACTTTTCTCATTTTAAAATCTTTTCAAAAGTTCAGGCATCTTTTGAAGTGTTTCACTTTTCTTGTTCATGAATACTACCCTAGTGTATCTTGAATAATCATCAACAACTACTAGAGTGTACTTCTTCCCTGTTACACTTGTTGGTGTTACTGGTCCAAAAAGATCCATGTGCATCATCTCCAAAACTCTTTTTGTTGACTGTTTAGTCTTTGACTTCAAGCTTGATTTTGTCTGTTTACCTTGCTGACAAACATCAGAAATAGCATCCTTTTTGAATGTGATCTCAGGTAAACCAATCACAAGTTTCTTCTTTACTAACTGATTGATATCATCAAAATTCAGATGATTTAACTTCTTATGCCATAACCAATTGAGTTCTGACTTGGAATGCACAATTAGGCAAGTTTCTGGAACAGTAGTAGACCAATCCACATCATACATGTTTTGTTGTCTTCTTCCAGCCAACACAACTTGATCACCTTTTTCACTAATAACAATACATGTGCCTTTGTCAAAAGTGACCTTGTAACCCATGTCACAAAACTGTCCAGTGCTCAGTAGGTTGTAGTCCAGTCCTTCCACAAATGCAATATTCCTGATTGTTAATCCATTTCTCACAAGTGTGCCATATCCTCTTGTGTAACCTGGTGTGTTCTTATTGCCAAATTCACTCTTGGATCATCCTTTGCCACTAAATTTGACAAACAGTGCTTATTCTTTGTCATATATGGAACATCCCACATCAAAGTACGGACACCTACAAAACAAAGTTAATGTATTTTAGGTACCCAAAACTGTTTAGGTCCATGATGGTCAATGGTAAGCATGACCCTTGGCAAGTTTCCATAAGGTATTCTTTGAAAGGTATCATACTTTTGTTCATACATGTATTCTACACATCCATAAGGTCTAACATTTGGTTGTGTAGGGTTCATATAAGCTTTCAAGCCTTTTGGTATGTAATGCTGTTTAGAGTAATTTCTATTGTTAGAAGCACCATCATAACCATTAGTTTGCTGTCTGTTAGGAACATCCCGGTAATATGAAGTCTGCTGAGGTCTCTGCTGAGGTATTATATGGGTCCTCTGCAGATTCTATTGCTGAGGTTTTACCCTAGTATTATGGTTATACTGTTGTTTCTAGTAGTAGTAGCGAGGAATATTCCAATCATCATCGATGAGAGCAGTCTACCTTTCCACTAAGATAAGTATCCCTTGAATGATTGACATTTTAGATTTTGGATTATTATCCTTGGAATATTTCGATTTTTGCCTTTTTGTGGTCAGCCAGAGACTTGGTAGCGAGTCTGCTATCAGTGAGTCTATTAAAGTCTAGAAGGTACATGAGTCCTATTTTTGATTTATTCCTTTTGTTAAGTCTTTGTTGACCTTTTTGACTTACGATTTTGCTTCCTTGAAGTTTTCTCGGTAGGCTTCCTTGCCTCAAACAACCCTTTTGGGAGTTGGATCTTGTGCGAGCACAAACTTAGGACCAGTCGATACCAGGTTGATAACCTTCACTGGATCCACTCTTATTAGATTGTTGAGTTCCAAATCTAGGGCTGTTTTATCACCATATGGCTTTCAGATTTGAATGCGGTGGAGGAACAAGATTGTTGTTGAGTGATTCGTGACTATTGAATATATGACAGGCTTATGTTGATTCTTACCAATCTTTTTCTTACCCTTGAGATTTCTTAATTGACTTTTAACCTTTCAACCTGTTTTGAAGAGCTTATTTTTCAGCCTTCACAATCTCATACTTGATGTATTATCCTCGGTGGATTAAGGATGGCATCAAAGTTTGTTCATTGTCGAATTTTTAGGATTTGAACCACAAGTTGATTCACAATCACTTTCGCTTGGAGTGTTTATAGATCTGGTGTATACCTCCTCTATTTCATCCATATTTGCCATTAAAGCATAATCATCCATATCGGCCAACAAGTGCGGTATCATCAAATTCATTTCCTTTTACGATTCTACTTCATATCTGATTCATCTTGACAACCATAGCCTTCTTGCCGGATCTTCTTTGTTGACTTTTGCTCTTGATGAGTGCGGACAATCGAGTCTGAAATGTCGAGGCTTCTTGCAATTGAAGCAAAGATAATCGAGTTCCTTTTTTATTTTAGTTCGAGGCGGTTAGTTTTGAAGTGTCTGGTTTCTTGCATTGATAGTACAAGTAGTCATTGTCTTTCTTGGATTCTTCCTTCTTCTTTTCACTAAAATTCTTTGTGAAGTTCCTTGGAGAACCCCTTCCAGTTTTCATCATTCTGATTTTCTTGCTCAGTAGGGCAATTTGCTCTTGCATCTCATCTAGTAGATCATCTTAAACTCTGATGTTTCTTCTTGATGTGTAGCAATAATCTGATGGTTTTGGTTACTCTTTTTCGAGTCTCGGTACAAGTTTCTTACTGAACTTATAGGCTTTGAGATCTGAAAACAATTTGAAGGTGTCCTCTTCATGTAGAATTCTCATCTCTTCTATGGCAGTCACCTTCATCTCCCAAACTTCTTTTACAAGTAAAGCTTCAAGAATTTTTGAATTTATTTCTTCTTTGAATACTTTACACTCAGTAGGATGAGTTCATCCATGATTGCATTGAATCTTGACTCCATTTGTTCAATAGTTTCATTTGGTTTCATTTTGAACTCTTGGAACTTCTTCTTTGCCACACTGATTTTGTTCTTCTTGATTGCATCAGTGCCTTCACAGATTAATTGCAACTTATCCCACAGTTCTTTTGCAGTCTTGCAATATTTCACTTTCATGTACATATTGCTATGCAAGGTTCTATATATGATATCAATAGCAATGTTGTTGAGATTCGCTCTTTTTCTATCTTCAGCATTCCATTCTCTTTTTGGCTTTGGAATGTATTGAGTTTGATTATCCACTGTTATAGCTTTTGTAATTTCCAGTGGTCCATCAGTCAGCACATCCATCATCTCATCATGTGTTGCAGCTAGAAAAGCCTGCATACGACGTTTATACTAATCAAAATGATGTAAATAACACATCAACATTGTTCTAGCATACTGGTTGTTATCCATGATGCAAAGCTTTGAAAATAAGAAATTTGAAAAAGTTTTCAAAGTATTTTCACAAGCACAACAAGTAGGATTACTTCAGAACAGAAGTCTTTCTCTGATACCAATTGTTGGTCCCTTGAAAAGGCTTTGGTTAAGTTTAGAGGGGGGGGGGTGAATAAACTTAACACTTAAAACTTTTGGATTTTACAAACTCAGGAACTTGATGACTCTTTGATTGCTCGATAGTCTGTGACACTCATTAGTCTATTTATTTGTTGATTTTTCTTGAATTTGTTTTGTGGAATATATTCAAATAAAGCCTTATCACTTGTTGTTAAAATATGATACCAAGTATTAGATACTCAGTAGTGTATGCGTGTGATTTAGTTGCTAGTTCAGTAGATTGATGTGCTAATTATACTAAATGCAGAATATAAATGCGAGAAAGTAAGTAGGCGATTTTATAGTGGTTCTAGGTGGTGTAATCTGTTAGTCCACTCTTCTCTGTGATGTTAGAGGTTATTCACTAAAGATCCTTGAGGTTGTGGTTACAAAAATCCCTAAGTTGTTTGTCCTTCACCAATAACCATGGCTTCTATTGAACACTTGGAATAGGTAGGATTCTTGCTCCAAAGTCTTCCACTTGGTCCTTGAAGGGTAGGATTGCCTCATCACCGGCTCCACCACAAACAATGATCCTTTACACCCAAAGATGCTTCACTTTGTCTTGGTGGGTTTCTTATAAAGAAAGTTTGAATCAAGTAAGTGATTCACTTTGTGACTTGATCAGGATGATATGATCAGTAGCTTGGATTCTTCATGTGTGTAAACTTGATGTAGCTTGATGATAGATTACACTTGAAGAAGTTTACTGGATCAGTAGCTTTAAGTTCTGTAGGGTCAGCAGGGTGACTTCTTGATAAGAATCTGAAGCTCAAGATTATCTATTGTTTTTCTCTCAAAAATCATCATCTGGTTTTGTATCAGGGGTCTTCTATTTATAGGTGAGACTCCTTGTGATTTATGTTTGAAATTCAAACATAGCCGTTTCATATTTGTCCCATCTTGACTTGCTTTCTGTCCCTGTACATAGTACTGACACTGTCAGTTTACTTTTTGTCAGTTTTCAGACTGTCCACCCTTTGACTTGTATCCATTGGATAAACCTCTTTTTCTTCCCAACGTCCCTTTAATCTTGCCATTGATTTGTTGACAAAACCAAGAGTTGTTATCTATCATTTTCCTTGTAATCTTCCAATGTAGCCTTTGATTAAATCGAAATATATGTTCAGCAGGTTCCTGTGTATATAAGTCTGCTGAAATACATATTAGTCAGTTGATCCGAGGTTCTTTGTGTGTATAAAACAACTATGGTGACTTCTCTTATATCTAACTTTTGAGTATTAAGTTAGTTTACACCATTTCGAAAATAACCAAGTTCAATCACCACTTTACTTATGGAACTTAGACCTTGTACACAAGGTATATGCAATCGATTTAGGTCATCACGAGACTTCCCTAAATTTCGATTCCATATCCTTGACTTTAAATACTAAGATTGATCCTTAGCCTTCAATAACCGAGTTTGAGCCCTCGGCCTTTGCACAGTCTTGACGAGGTTCTAAACTAGTCTCTTGACTCGGTACCCTCTTGACCTGAGGCAGTCTACTAAGGAAAGTCGGTGACCATTCTGATTGCTTGTTTGATCAAACCTATACAAAGATCAAACTCTAATAAGCCTATACATTTGATCTAGATATCTTTTTGCCTTTGCTCAATAACAGCTAGTCATGCACTTATCACTAAAATTTAAAATAAGTCCAACAATTTCCCCCTTTTTGGTGATGATGCCAATACGCTCTTTCTGACAAAATCAAAAAAGTAAAGCTAATATGAGAACAAATTCAGTTGTTTCTCATTATAATGAGTTTGTTCAAAAGTTATTACAATCTAGATTCAGCAAAAATAAAAGTCAGGTGTAAGTATGCTGATCTAATTCCTTCTTTCTCTTTCTTGTCTTTCCTTCTCTTGCTGCTCATGATATTCCCCTATTTCTCTAACCATATCTCTCATCCATTGATTTTCAATAAGGGAAAAATCAATATGGGGATTCACTTCCTTCCACCATTTCCATGCCTCAGGCAGAGTAAGGTTGATTTTGTGTACTCTAAAACCTAAACGCATGTATAACTGTTTGAATTCATCCAGTGAATCTCTTGTTGATTTAGTAGGTAAGACTCGTTCCACCTCTACCACCTCTTCCACCTCTGTGTGAAGATCTTAAGGCTTTAACTCTTGCTTCCCAAAACTTAAGTCCAAAAAAGGAATTTAGTCCCTCATGGAAGCCCTTGTCATGGTAAGGTCTTCTCTTGTTATAGTAAAGCTTCTTGTATTCCTTGAAAAGATCATCGATCGGTGGAAATGCGCGGTCTTTGGTTCTCTGAAAGCATTCTTTGTCGACCTCCCATTTCTTACGTGTAAAAGTGCAGCGACCTCTTTTGCAAAAGCGGTCTGGCTCTCTTCCCCCTTATTGACATCATAAAAAAAACGGGACATCAAGCCATGAACACTCTCCTGTGTGATCACCAAGTTGTTCAGTCGACCCTTCATGATTTCAGTTCTAGGGTCAGCTGTCGTGATCTTTTCTTGCATTGTCTGCTCCAGTAGATTGATCCTCTCAGTAATCTTAGGATTCAATCCAGCAGGGTGAGTGTTCAGTGGTTCGACCACAGTGAAGCTTATTTGCCTCAGCAAGCTTGTCGAGTTTCTGGTGAATGGATGTAAACTGTTCTTTTAAGAACATCTCTTTCAGTGTATTTCCTTGTTTGATTCCTTTTACATCTAGAGCAAGGTCAGCAAGAGCATATTGAGTGGATGTAATATTGGAAAGCACTTGATTTGATTGTTCTTACTCCATTTTCCACCAGATTTAATAAGTCTTCAAACCATTCCTCTTGCCTACCAAGTTGAGTTCTTAACCTTGTAATGTCACTTCTGACAGCCCTCAACTCATCCAACACTTGTACTGGTACCCCACCAGACATTCCTCCAGTCATATGTCCAGCAGATTCATCAGTAGGCTCTTCTACATTGTATTGTGCCCTCTGTCTACTGACAACCATGGCCCAACTCATGTCCCTTCCAGCAGGGTTAGGACCTTGGAACTACTCCAGGATTGGATCTAGGGCAGGTTCCTCAAACTGGTACAAATGCCTGTTGTGGTTCAGCAGCAATAGGTTCTTCCTCAGGCATTTGAAACTCCTCATCACTGAAGTCATAGTCCAGTAATTTGTTCATCCTCATCAATAATAGCGATCTGCTTGAGTATCCTTCCGCCCGGTGACCTTTCCTCCAGTAGGCTCTACTACAGCAGCCTGTTCTTCACCAATAGCGGGGTTTCCTCCAAACCCATTGTGAGTTCCAACCTTTGTCCAGGTGTTGTTTGATCCTCAACAACCTGTACCACCATTTTCGACCTTTGTTAAGGTGCTATTTGAACCTCAGCAGCCTGAACCTCCTCAAAAATTAATGGTGATTCCTCCAAAACCATTAACATGTCCAACCTCTGTCCATACAAATGAGAGGAAAAGTAGCAATGTTTTCCTCTAGAATTCCTCCAGCATCAGTAATCTTTTGTAGATTCTCAGTAGAATTAGATATAGTGCCCTGAGTATCAATCCACTCTTGATATTGGGCTGAATCTTGAGCGATGCTCAGGCTCACTATGTTCAATAACATTCTCTTCATCCAAATCTTGATCTGGTGATCCGCGAGATTCATATCAGCCTCCACAACCTTGAATGCATCAGATGTGCCAACCATCCTGTTACCTCCAAGGTTTATACCATCGTTGATTATAGCCTCCAAATCATCTATGGTGAGATCTTCCAGATCCTCATCCATTTGACTAGTCTCTTTGGCCTCGGTGACTTGCCGACATCGAGTGGTATTACACACTTGGTTCATTTAGCAATGCGGTTCTTTGGCTTCTCGCTTGATGTGAGGGGATGATCATCATCGAGAATCGAGATGATGATGAATCATCACTATTTGGTCCATCCACAGGAGTCTTGAACATAATACCTCCTTCTTTCTTTTGTTCACCAATGAGTTCCATCAATCTCATTTCCAATAAAGAGTATCAACCAAGTCTAGCAAATTATCCACTCCTAACTTTTCAAAGGCCTACTCCTCAAAGTACATCATAGGCTCGTGACTAATTTTGTCTCTTGTAAAATCCAAATTTCCATTGAAAATAATCAGCAACCAACAGGAGTTTAGGATCAACACATCCTTCTTTTCTGTTGGAAATAAAATTTATGTTTTGATGATAATTCATCTTATTTACTCAGAATATTATCTTAACCTCATTGATGAAGTGTTGAAGCTAGCTCTTATAGTGAAAAACTAAAAGATGTCTAGAATTGAATGTATAGGTTTTACTAGAGTCTGATATTTGTATAGGTTACATCGGACAAACCTTTGTAATAGTTAGTGTGTGTCGTGGCGGCCGGAAATCATTTAGAAAGCGGAAATCGTTAAACAAAGCGACTCGAGAATACACCAATATGGCCAGAAGAAGATAAGTTATTTGAGGACACACAGACTCGGTTGGCTTATCTAGAATATTGAAGAACTGAGGGTCACAGACTCAGTTATAGATGATTGAAGAACTGAGGGTCACAGACTCAGTTATAGAAGATTGAAGAACTAAGGGTTCAAACTCAGTTATGAAGATTACAAGTCGAGACTATAAAATTAGACTTCAAGCAAGTTTGTGGTAACTGAACTGACTTTATGGATCTTGTATGAAGACCTAAGAATCATAAGGACAATGAATTCTTAGAAGATAATTGTTTATGGTGTACTCTGATTAAGTCAATTATAATCAGATGTAAACTGGAGTACCGATATTTGAAGAATAGTAAAATCTTAGTTAATGCTCCAAGTCAGTCAAAAAAAGCGACAAGCGATGAACTGATATAAAAGCGATCCGTAAGCTTCGGTTTTATATGTCGACCATCCAACAAAGCGATAAATGCGATCGAGCGTTTTAAAGGAAGCTATTTTATTGGATGAAATCTTGACATATCGAGAATAGTCGAGAAAATATAGCCGTTACAAGATGAGCGTTGATACAATTCGAATTCATGGAAGATGAGCGTTGGACCTCACACTATAAATAGATGACCTTGCACCAAGGATTAAATACGAAGTTTTAACAGAATTACCAAGATCAACAAGCATTCTTGTGCACTAGTCATAGTTATTTGAATTGCTATCATCTATGCGCTATAACAAGATCATATCAAGAATTTCTTCAACTGTTCAAGCTACACAAAATTTATCCAGATTCAGACACTTTGAAGAACCACAAACAAGAATCAATTTTTTGATTCTCTGCCCAACTTTGATTCTACATCAAAGGTTTAGACTATAAACAAGCGGGAAGGTTCTTCCAGGGCAGTTGTTACAAGCGATCGGGTAGAATTTGTGTTTGTGGTGGTAGGTGGTGAAGAGGCATACGTAACCCTTCAAGGACAGTGTTCAAGCAATTGAAAGCGGCAATTCTACTGTTTCTACTTTGTTTAGATAGTGAAGCTAGGTATTAGCCAAGGACTATTGTTTAGGACTTTTTGTGATTCACCTCAAGAAGTTCTAGTGGAATTTTCCTCTGCACCGGGGAAGAGAGGGTGAGCGAGATTACACCACGGAACCTCTATAATTCTTGTTTATTTACTTTACGCATTTATTTATTTATTTCTGACATGCGAGAATTTGATTGTTATACAATTCACAGCTCTGGTGACATTCACGAATTGATTTAATACACTCGACTTTCACATAGAATAACAAGATCAAGAAAAATGCTAGAATTATATCCGCTACCGGTTGACTCGAGTTTTTCTTAAGTCGGTTTGACTTAAACTTCGGCTTAGTCGACTTAACTCACACAAGTTTTAAGCTGAACCTTAATTTGTTTAAATCAGTTTTAGGGACAAGTTTATTCACCGCATCTAAACTTGTGTTAGCCTTTTTCAAGGACCAACATTTTCTTTTCTTTTCCTTCCTTTCAAATGGCATAGTTGGCTTTACGAGGAGGCTGTTTGTTCACTTTGTTGACCCTCAAAGGTCTCAACAAGCAAATTCGAGGGTTTCCTCATTTGATGCTTCTAGGTCGATGGGTTCTTACGGTTGTATGTTTGTACTACCACCTCCATCTATTCCACACTTGGTTCCCCTGACTTACATGCTTATCAGCAGGGTTAGCAACAGATTGATCTTCCCCCTGAAGTATTGCAGAAATTGCAGGGGCTTGTATCATTGTATCAATATCCACAGCAGGTGCAGACTCAGTAGTCTGCTGTGGTTCTTCAGTAAGCTCAGTAGGTTGCTCAACAACAACCTCTCCAGTAGGTTGCTCAACAACAACCTCTCCAGTTCTAGTAGGCTTAACAATTTTTAAAGGCTCAGCTGCAATAGCCTTTTCTTCTTCTTCTTCTTCTTCTTCCATTTGAGCCTCCAGAATCCTCAATTGTTTTCCTTTACCATGTTTATTCTTTGTAACAATCTCCTTCATTCTTTTGGAAAGTTGCTCAGATTCAACTTCAGCAGCTTTCCTCTTTCTGCTGTCTTTCTTCTGTTGTTCTCTCAAAATTTCAGCTGTAGACTTCTTCTTTGTAACTTCAGCAGGGTCAGTAACTTCAACTTCAACTTGACCCTCAATAGACTCAGCAGTCTCTGCTGTCTGCTTCCTTGTTTTCCTAGGCTATAACATTTCAGTGATTTTTTTGGTGTCACCAGCCTTCCTTTTCTCAGCAACTTTCTTGGGTGCAGCAGATTTAACAATTTGCTTAACCTGCTCACCACCAGCATCATCATTTCCATCATTATCACTGTCAGTTGCTTCAGCATCCATATCTTCATCATCATCCAAACCAGGGATGAGATAGCGATCTCCTTTTATATACGGACTTGTTTATTTTCTCAGGTGCAACATCAGCAATCCTCAAATGATTTAGCAGGGCCTGAACCATCAAACCCAAAGGTAAGGTCTTGGATTTCCTTGTCCCTTCTCTTTCCTTAGTTATCACTTTCTTCATATATTGGACAAAGAATACAGCCCAATCAAACTTCAAATAGAAATTCAAAGATTAAATGCTGAATTAAGAATTCTCAAAGGTAAGGAATAGGTTTATGAATAGATCCAACATAAGCCTGCTGTACCTTCAGTATCTGCTGAATCTGTTGCTCAATCTAGTTCCACCACTGCATTCAAATCTGGAAAGCCTTATGGTGATAGAGAAGGCCTTGGATTTGAAACTCAATAATCTACTAAGGATGGATCAGTAAGACTACGGAACTAGTACGAGGTGGTCCTAAGTTTGTGCACCACAGATCCAACTCCAAAAAGGTTGCTAAGGCGGTAAGCCCTCTTGAGAAGGCTTCAAGAAAGCAAAATCGAGAAGTCCAAAAGTCAACGATATCTAACAAAAAGGGTAAATCTAAGGGTAGGATCTGCTGGACCTTAGAGACTGGCTGATGATGAGGACTCTTTGCAAAGTCTCTTTGGACCACGAAAGGGCAAAAATCAGAAATATTCCTAAGATAAGAATCATAAACCCAAAAATGTTAATCATTCAAGGGATTCTTATCTCAGGGGTAAAGGTAGATTGTTCCCTACTGATGAAGACTAGAATATTCATGCCACTACTGTTAGAAACAATAGACATAACTATAATGCTAGGGTAAAACCTCAGCAATAGAATAAGCAATGGAATCAGCAGAGAACTTATTTAAGACCTCAGCAGGGACCTTAGCAGACTCCATATTACAGTACATTCTAAACACACGACAACCTTATAGTTATACTACTGCTTCTAACAATAGAAATCACTTCAAACAACACTTCGTACGAAAAGGCCAGAAACCATATGTGAATCCTTCACAACCAAATGTTAGATCTTATGCAAAATGTGGGATATATATATGAACAAAAGTGCAATGCTTTTCAAAGAAGACCTTGGAAATTTGCCAAGGGTCATGCTTACCACTGACCACTATGGACCCAAACAGTTTTGGGTACCTAAGACACATTAAATTGGTTTTGTAGGGTGTATGGTACTTTGACAATGGATGTTCTAGACACATGACAAAGAATAAGCACTGTCTATCAAACTATGTGTCAAAATATTGTCCAAGAGTAAATTTTGGCAACAAAAACACACCAGGATATACAAGAGGATATGGAACACTGGTGAGGAATGGTTTAACTATAAAAAATGTTGCATATGTGGAAGGACAGACTACAACCTACTGAGCATGGAAGTACAATTCTGTGAAATGGGCTACAAGCAATCAACAAAGAGATTTTTGGAGCTGATGTGTGGAGTTGTACACGCTTTCTTACTTAAACAATGGTCTCTTGATGAAGATTATATGAAGAAATCGCACAAATCGGGAATCTCTACAGATCACATCGGGTACACTAGTCTTTAACAAGGGCAATCCTTTTGGAGTGTAGTGTGCAATCCACACCAGGAACTCTAAATGTAGTGTGAGGATTGTTGCCTTGGCGCCTCTAATTTAACCATGAATTCGAGTCTCGAATGGGAGATGCACCAACACGGTTTAATTAGAGGTCATCCCCATTGGGCAAATTTGTGGGAAATCACCACTGATGGGGCAAAAGAAAATCGGGAGCTAATCCACGAGGCTCACGTGGCTCGAATTACTAGTGATAAGGGGTGGAGATGATGCGGAGGAAGAATAACCAAAGAATTATGAGAATTTATTGTTGCTACTCTCGATATTTTATTGGGGCATGCACATGTGAGTAACTTGGGGGCTCGTTGATTCCAAGGTTTTTGACATAAAGAATGTTACGATTATTCAATTTGCGAGTAAGCGAGGAGTAGGCGGTGGAAGTTGGTACGACACAAACTTCCAAGTTCAAGATATACTTTCATCTTTGTCTTTGGCTTAAAAGCAAAGGCTCGGCTAGGCACAGTAAGCGAGCGAACCCTACCGAATCTGGCGAGGGGTTACCGCTCGGCTCGTGTGTTCGAAACTTAGGCTCGGCTCGGCTCGAAATGGCGAGCCTTATATTTTCATTATTCGGCTCGGGTTCGGTGCGGTATTTGGGGATAAAAGCTCGGCTCGGTTCGGCTCGAACATGTCGAACCGTTTGAACATGTTCGGCTCGGCGGGTTTTAAAAAAAAATCGAACATGTTCGGCTCGGTTTTAAAAAACATGTTCGGCTCGAGGCGTATATGAATTTATGATATCCGAGGCCGAACTTGTTCGGCTCGACCACCGAATATCTAATTTGTAAGGTTGGCTCGAAGTTGAACCCATGAAGCGAGTCGAATCGAGCTTTTTCGAGCCGAATACTAGGATCGAATCGAATCTTAGGTTCGTTTCTGATGCAAGGCTCAGCACATTTGATCATTTGTTGGAGTGCGATGTGGTCCAAGACAACAGGCGTAACCTTTGTCTAGAAAAAAAAAAAAAGGAGGAGGGGGGGAGGAGGAGGTGGTTGTTAACCAGGTTCTATTCTTCCAGGTTTGGCAACAAATTTCAATTTGACATTTTGAGGCTAAGCTTCTCAGTTGCATTTACATGGTCTGGATGGGACGAACACAAAGGCTTTTTCGATATAAATCACTCTTCTATGTGATTGACTTTGAAGTGTTCAACGCTAATAGATTATATGCTTCAAAATGGGAGAAGCGGTGAAGTGTAGTACAAACTTTGTCTAGATCCCAGAATGTTTGTGTATGATTGTATACTTTTGCCTTGAGTTCTGTGGAACTCCTGGATGGTTGTAAAAGATTTCCCATCATTAAGAAATTTTTTCTGATTTACAAAAAAGAAAAAAAAAAAACCTAGTACATCTTCAAACAGTTCAACTGGAAAAATAGACAAAACAGATGATACTAAATAAATTATTAGAAATAAACAACTAACCTGGTCTAGAACATTTCCATGCGTATCTTGAACAAGAGGTCGATAATCACCTAAGAAAAACTGTCAAACAGGCATATCATCATACAGTTCACTTATTCTAGGGCATTAACGTACAGTACAAAGATTGCTTCACCACACCCAGAAAGCAAAATCATTTTATGAAGCCATCTGAAATTGTTTATCTGATCAAAATACAAGGTAACCAACAACCACTCACACCGACCTGGTCAAAGATTCTCCTTGACCTGTGGTCAATATGTATAGTTGACCAACATCATCTGAGAGTATGATCAATGTCCCATCCCTGGAAGACAATTTGGAAAATAGAAGAAATATAAGGGATTCAACCTGACATGGTGGCAGAAAAGTTCAGTTGCATTCAAGCGAATTAAAGACACGTGTCCAAATGAAGATGCTATTTTGTCATTCAAATTATTTTCCCGAATTAACGTCCACTACTGGACCCTTTAACTTGGAACTCCTACCAGACTCGGACAAAAAGGTGGCATTCATAGACCATCTAGATTATGCGTGCTATTAAATACAGAGAACCAGATTAAAAATCAGTAAATAAAACAATTTTGATTTTGGTGTTCTTTCTTCAAATCATTGGTAGTTTTTCTTCATTTTGGACAACTTATCGTTATTTTTCTGACAATTTTCTTTCAATTCCAACAGGGTTTCTCATTTCACTTATGCCAGTTATGGATATGCATATCTATATCCAACTTTTTAAAATTGCAAATTCTGATATGCATATCCAGATGATGTATCCAACTTTTAAAATTGCAAATTCATCCCAAGCGTGTATCCTAAGTATCAGTGCGTATCGTGTCGGAATCGTATATCGAATATGGGACATGTTATGCAAGCAATCAACAAAGAGATTTTTGGAGCTGATGCATATGGATTTATTTGGACCAGTTATACCAACAAGTGTAATAGGAAAGAAGTACACTCTTGTAGTTGTGGATGATTATTCAAGGTACACTTGGGTAATGAACAAGAAAAGTGAAACACTTCAAAAGATACCTAAACTTTTGAAGAGACTGCAAAATGAGAAAAGTTTGTGATAATGAAGATCGGATCGAGACAAAGTCTTGAGTTTCTTATCAAAGTCATAAGGGAATTCTGTGAACAAAATGGTGCGCTGCATCAATTAGCAGCTGCTGGTACACCTCAGCAAAATGGGGTTACTGAAAGAAGAAACATGACTTTGAATGAAGCAGGGAGGACCATGATTTGTGAAGCATTACTACCTGAAAGATATTGGATTGAAGCAATCAATACAGGATGCTACACAAAAAACAGGACCTCAGTAAACAAAAAGCTGCTAAAGACACCTTATGAGATATGGAATGGAAGGAAACCAAATATATCTTATTTCCATCCATTTGGGAGTAAGTGTTTTATTTTGAATCATAAGGAACAATTGAACACATTCCAACCAAAATTAGATGAAGGAATCTTTTTGGGATATTCTTTAGTCAGCAAGGCATTCAGGGTATTGAACAAAAGGACATTGAAACATGAAGAATCAATACATGTTGTGTTTGATGAACCTAAGTTCACTGGAATGGAAGATGAAGTTTCAGAACCTGCTGAGAATCTCCAAGTCACTGATCCAGAATATGTTGATGTTTTGATGAAGATAAGTGACTTAAAAGTTTCTGACTTTGCCCCTACTGAAGAACATGCTGGTAACACTACTGATGCAACAACAGATGCAATTACTGAAGCAACATCAGACCCTACTGAAGATGAGGTTCCTGTAAATAAAATAAATCAAGATTTACAGTGGTTGAAGGATCATCCTGCTGATCAAGTAATTGGAAATTTACAGCAAGGTGTGAGGACTAGATGACAATTAGAAGCAATGTTTACTTGTTTTTTATCTCAAATGGAGCCTAAAGTTTTTGAAGAAGCAATATCTGATCCAGATTGGATAATTGCAATGCAAGAAGAATTGAATGAATTTGAAAGAAACCAAGTTTGGACACTAGTAGAGAGGCCTAATCATGCAAACATAATTGGAACAAAATGGGTATACAGAAATAAATTGGATGAATCTGGTACCATTGTCAGGAATAAGGCCAGACTAGTGGCAAAAGGCTATTCTCAAGAAGAAGGAATAGATTTTGATGAGACATATGCCCCAGTTGCAAGATTGGAAGCAATAAGATAATTTTTGGCATATGCTGCATATAAAAACTTCAAAGTATACCAGATGGATGTCAAAAGTGCATTTTTGAATGGCATTCTGGAGAAAGAGGTTTATGTTCAGCAACCTCCTGGTTTTGAAGTTAAAGATCAAGAAGATAAAGTGTACATAATCAATAAGACACTTTATGGTTTGAAACAAGCACCAAGAGCATGGTATGAAACCCTATCTCAATTCTTGGTGGACAATGGTTTTACCAAAGGTACCATTGACAAGACTCTTTTCAGAATCAATGAAGGGGACAGCACCCTGCTGGTATAGATTTATGTTGATGACATAATCTTTGGTTCTGAAAATAAATTGCTATGTGAAAAGTTTGCTAATCTCATGAAAAGCAAGTTCCAAATGAGTATGATGGGAGAAATGAACTACTTTATGGATTACAAGTCAAACAAGTGAAAGATGGAATCTTCATTCATCAAACTAAATATACTAAGGAGCTGCTAAAGAAGTTTGGCATGGAAAACAACACCAAAGTATCAACTCCTATGAGTACAAGCATCAGATTGGATGAAGACAAAGAAGGCAAAGATGTTGATCAGACTTTATACAGAAGGATGATAGGCAGTCTGTTGTACCTTACTGCCAGCAGACCTGATATATCCTTTGCAGTAGGTGTTTGTACAAGATTTTAATCTAAACCTAAGGAAAGTCACTTAGCTACAGTCAAGAGGATTCTCAAGTATCTAAAAGAGACTTTGGGAGTAGGGATATGACACTCAAATGATGGAAGTTTCAAAGTTATATCCTACTCAGATTCTAATTATGCTAGATGCAAGATTGATAGAAAAAGCACCACTGGAACTTGGCAGTTGATGGGAAATAGACTTGTTTCCTGGTTTAGCAAGAAACAGAATTCAATATCCACTTCCACTACTGAAGCTGAATACATTGTTGCTTGAAGTCAATGTGCCAAAGTACTATGGTTAAGACAGCAATTAAGGGATTATGGGATTGAGGGAAAAGAAATTCCTATAATGTGTGACAACACAAGTGCAATTGCAATTACAGAAAATCCTGTTTTGCAATCTAGAACCAAGCACATTGATGCGAGACATCATTTTATAAGAGATCATGTTGAGAAGAAATATGTGGTGGTTCTTTACATTCCTACTGAAGATCAACTTGCTGACATCTTTACAAAACCATTGGATAGTGAAAGATTTGCTATGTTAAAAACTGAACTTGGCATCATAAAAGTTGACTGATATATTAATAATCATCAGAGTATTGGAATTCACCAAGGGGATTAGTCCTTGCCCTATTGGGTGCGCTCACTTGGCAGATTAGTCATTGGTATCAACAATTCCATGTACTTGAATAGTTTGTACAATTGAGCAAATGAAGTTCCCAAGGGGATTTGTCTTTGTCCTGTTGGGTGAGCTCACTTGACAGATCAGTCATTGATATTAAACTTCATCCTGTATTATCAATTGGACAAAACTAGACTGCATGTAAATCAGCAAAGTATTTCTATCAGCAGGCTGCTGAGCTTATTGAAGATCAGCAGAGTATATTTAAAGTAACCCTACTGAAGCCAACTATACTGAAGACCAAGTCTGTGGAATTATACGTTATGAAGACAGTCAAACTTAAATGAAAGTCAACAGTAAACGGATAATATTTTTATCACATTTACTCTAAGATTAATCATGGTTAAATGCTACAATACGTGTACAGTACTTGCCTGACAGTTACTACCCACTTTCTTTCCTTATATATACACACCCATACACTGAAGTTACATACATACCCCAGAACGATTTTCTCTGAAAATATACAAGTGTGAACACATATTTGCAAGTTTTCTTCTTCATCTTTTGCAAACTTATACAATGGCGGATAAATGAGATGTTCATATTGGTACAAGCCAAAGTGTTAGAGGCTTTGTTGTTGATGCTAACAAGTCTGAGTTAGCCATCAATATTGGAAGAAGAATCAGAAGATGTGAAGGACTGGAAGTTGTCCTAAATCTAAGATTGGAAAGCATCTCATATACAAATATTGTGAATTTCTGGAAGAACATAGTGATCAAGGATGATAGAGAGGCATTCACTACCACAGTTAATGCCCAGCAGATTGAAATCACATCAAATCTGCTGAGGGAAGTGTTCGGATTTGGACCTGGAAATGGTGCTCCTACAAATCCTAAATCAAAGGTGATATCAAGACTAGAGTTTCTTGAAGCAATAAAGACAAACAAATCTGCAGCTATAGCCTTGAGTATAAATGTGAAGAATATTGTCTTGGAATATAACCTGCTGAGCAAGATTATTGCCAAGAATATTCTGGGATTCAGTGGAAGCCTTGATACTCTATGTGGACCAAAGATAGACCTGCTGATAATCATTTGCAGGAGCTTAAAGTTTGATTGGGCCGGATTCTTTGTTCAGTACATAAAGAAAGTACTGGTGACAGAAGATAGAGTTGGAACAAGGAAGTCCAAGACAAAACCATTGGGTTTGATGATACAGGCCCTGCTGAATCACTTGTAGATTGCTGATGTTGCACATGCAAAGTCAACAAATCCAGATACAAGCCAGAAATCAACTATCCTATCCTTGGTTTGGATGATGATGAAGAAGGAGATGATGAAAGAACTGAGAGTGATAATGAAGGTGATGATAATGATGGTGGTGGGCAGGAAAAGAGATCTAAGGCTAAGCATGCTACACAACCTGCTGCACCAAAGAAACATATGGAGAAAAGGAAGGCTGCTGATACAAGAAAGATAACTTAGGTGTTAAAGCCTAAAAAGACAAGCCGATGCTTGATGAGCATTCATTGAGTCTCACTGAGGCTCAAGTTGAAGTTGAGGCTACTGAGCCTGCTAGTTCTACAAAGAAAACTGCTGTTGAGATCTTAAAAGAAAAACAAAAAGAAGAAAGAAGGAAAAGGAAATCTCACTGGTGAGGAGCAACTTTGCAAAGAAGAAAGCGATTGTAAAGAAAAGGGTTCATGGAAAAGGAAAGGAATTAAGGGTTCGGGAGGCCCAAAAAGAAGTAGAAGAAGAGGTTGTTGAGCCTACAGAGGCAGCTGAGGTAGCAACTGAGCAACAAATTGAAGAAACACAACACAATGCTACACCTGAACCTGCTGTGGAAGTCATAGTACCTATTCAAGACCCTGCTGTGGGTGCTACAACTCAGGGGGAAGAACAAAATGTTGCAGACCCTACTGATGAGCATATGAGTCAGAGGGAACCAAGTGTTGAACAGTTAGCGGTAGTAGGTACAAATGTACAACCTGGAGAACCTACTGACCTATTTGTATCTGCTGAGGATACACTAAGTCATTGAAGGACAAGAAGTTGAACAACCTGTTCCCATAAAGCCTACAATGCCCTATGAAAGGAGGAAAAAGAAATCAAAGAAAGAAAGAGTGGATCCTGATTTCAAGAGGGTCGATACTTTGAATGGAAGTTTGGGTACTACAAGAGACATAAACCAGCAGCAGAACCAATGACTAGTTTTGAAGAATGGGTTTTTGAAAACCTATAAGTGGAAACTCTACTAGGACTGATAGATACATCTGAACTAGAGGCTAGGCTTATGGCATTTATTGAAGATGGCAAGCAGAAGAAAAACATTATGTTTAAAGATCCCAGGTTCACACCTGATAGTGATGATTCATCCTCATCTGATTCTGATGATGATCATCCCATGTTTCCAGGACAGTCCAATGGCACTGCAATGCAACGACCTACTGAAGAGGCTGGAAAAGGATCTACTGAGCAAGAAGCAGATCAGCCTGCTGAAGGTGACAAGTCTATTGAGGATCAGTAGACTAACAATTTGAATGAAGAGCTGTAAGCTGTTTACAATGAAGATTTGGAGATACAACTTGTTGTAGCAACATCACTTAAGATGCAATGATGTCCATTATTTCTGATGTTGTTATGTTTGAAGAAGCTAACATAAGTTCAGAGGACTCAGCTCAGTATCAGGAGTGGTTTGACACTCAAGAAACCTTATCATAAGTTGCAAATCAATTACAGAAGGTGGCTGATGCTGGAGGAGTTTTTGAGAAAAACTTGGCAATATTTCATCATGTCTTTATTGAAGAGGTGGTTCAGTTCTTTGAGTTACAAGCAAGATGCACGAATACAGTGTCGAGCAATGTGGTCCTAAATCTTGAGGAATAGACAGTATTAGGACAAAGGTTGGATCTGATGATGGGATTGGAGGAATCCCCTGTACATAGTGTGGAGGTTGTTGTAAAACAGGCTACTGTGGAATAGAATCCGGTGGAACGAGTTGCCGTAGAATAACCTGCCGAAGAAAAGGTTGTTGAAGGCAAAGATGGTCAGCAGACTGTTGTTGATGAGGATGAGCCACTGGGGATTATAACTTCAGTGATGAGGAGTTCCAAATGCCTGAAGAAGAAGCTGAAGTAGATCCCTAACAACCAAATGTACCTATATTTGAAGAAGTACCTATTTTGGAAGCTGCACAAAAGAATCAACCTGAGCCAGAACATGTACTTGAAGAAATTCTTGGAAATGCGTTTGAGGAGGGTCCTGAACCTGCTGAATGGAACATGACAAGAGCCATAGTTGTCTAGAGACCAAGGGAAAATTATCATGATGAAGAGCATGCTGATGATTTTACTGGACAAATGGCTGGAGGTGTGGCTGGTGCTGTACCAACATATATTTTGGAAGAGTTGAGAGCTGTAAGGAATTATATCACCCAATTCAGGACTCAACTGAATAGAAGTGAACAAAAGTTTGAAGATTTGGTGAATCTAGTGCAAAACAGAGGAAGGACCACTGAGACAGTTGCTTCCAACATTACCTCTACTCAGTTTGCTATCAATGATCTAATCAAGGATGTGAGAGGTATAAAGCAAGGCAAGGCACAAAGAGATAAAAATTTACATGAGCAGATTAACTCACTACACAGGAAAGTTGATAAACTTGCTGAGGCACCTAAACCTGCTGAGGTACTCCACCCTACTGCTATTGATCCTAAGGTTACTGAGAGGATCAATCTACTGGAATAGACCATTCAAGGAAGGATTACTGCAGTTGGCACAAGAACAAAGATTATAGAAGGACAGCTGAGTAATATGGTCACTTTTCAGGAGAGTATTCTAGGCCTTCTCAATCGTTTTATTGATGAGGCCAACAAGGGGGAAGGAAGTACAACAGAAGCAAAAGAAGCAGTAATAGTTTACAACAAGAAGAGATTTGAGGCAGATATCAATCAATTCAGAGAACCAGCACCTGACAGAGTACAACTTACTGATGATCTGTTCAAAGAATTCAAATCTGTTTATGTAGCAAAAAAGAGACCCTACCATGACATGACATTTCAAGAAGGGCTTAACTTATTCCTAAGTCTAAAATTACGGGAGACTAGAGTCAAATCATTGAAATTGACTATGAAATCTACAACATCTGGAAGAGGAAGTCATGCTGGTAGATCTGGTGGTAGACAACCAACATCTGATGAGAAAGAAAAGTTGAACATAGAAGAATTCAAGACATGCTACATGGTAGGAGGTTTTAACTAGAAAGGAGTCTGGTTATCTCTGAATGAAGCGTGGAAAAGGTGGAAAGCATTGCATACTTGGATTTACTTCACAGGAAAATAATTAGATGTTGGAATTTCAAAGAGAACTCAGAGTTTTCCAACAGAAAAGAGAGAAAGAGCAAGAAGGATATAGAAACTAGATTAGCACACTTACACTGCTTATTTTATTTGCTGATCCTAGCTTGTAATAATTGTGAACAAATGTGATTTTAATGGAGGATGACTGAATTTGTTCTGTTTTTGTTTTTATCTTTTTGCTTTGCTGTAAGGAGGTTATTGGCATCATCACTAAAAGGGGGGAAATTGTTGGACATATTTTAAGTTTTAATGATGAGTGCTAGACTAGCTGTTATAGAGCAAAGACAAAAAGACATCTAGATCAAATGTATAGGTTTATTAGAGGTTGATCTTTGTATTGGTTTGATCAAACATGTACTGTAATTTGGTCAGCTGACTTTATCAGCAGACCTTTCTAGGTCAGTAGGGTATCTAGGTTAGTAGACTAACTAGGAACATGCTGAAGACTGAAGGCTGAGGGTTCAAACTCCGTTATTGAAGGCTAAAGGATCAAACTTAGTATCTAAAGTCAAGGATATGGAATCTGAATTTAGGGAAGTCTATGATGACCAAAACTGATTACATATACCTTGTGTACAAGGTCTAATTTCCATATGTTAAGTGGTGATTGGAACTTAGTTATGATCAAAATGGTGTACTCTAACTTCACAATTAAAAGTTAGAAGTAAAGTAGTCAGCTGAAGTGTTGTAGACCGGTTGGTGCATCGGATACATCATTTGTTGTAGAAAGTTTGAACAACTTTGAGAACAAAGACAATGAAGATTTGGATGATGAGAGGTTCTCGATCATAGTGAGCTGATGTCGATTACGAGGATTCATACATATCAAGCATGGATTGACACTCAGGACACTCTCTCCAAAGCGCCAATTTTCTAAGAAGGATTCTTGATGTTAGGGAATTTCAAAGAGAAAATAGGGTTGAATTCACTGTAATTCTTGTCAGAGAGAGTCTTTGATCACCGAGGAACAAGCAGTGGTAGCACAGAGGATAGACATGGTGATGGGATTTGAAGGATCACCATTGTTGGTTGAGAGGTTCGGAGTTCTTTGAGGTACAAACAAAGACTGAACAAAGGTTGAAACAGAATGTGCAGGTTCTTTGAGGTACAAAGCAGCACTGGACATAGTTTGAACTATCTATGGGTTTAGAGAAAACCCACGATGTTGTTGTTGAGCAGTCGCTGCTATTGTGGAGCCTACTACTGAGACAAGGCCCTTTGTAGGAAAAGATGGTCGTGAGATCGCCATATTGATGAGGATGGCGATTCTTTGGACTATGACTACTGATGATGAAGAGTTTCAAGTGATCGAGGAAGAACCTATTGATGATGAACCTCAACAGGCATTTGTTCCAATTTTGGAAGAACCTGCTCTTGATCCTATTCTAGAGGAATTCCAAGGACCTAACCCTGCTGGAAGGGATATGAGCTATGCCTTGATTATCAGCAGACAGAGGCAACGGTATAATGTAGAAGAGCCTGCTGATGGAGCTGCTGGAGAAATGGCTGGTGGAGTACCAGCACATGTCTTAGAAGAGTTGAGGGCTGTTAGGAATGACATAACACAGTTAAGAACTCAACTTGACAGACAGGAGCATAGGTTTGAAGAACTGATGAGCCTTGTGGACAACAATAGAAAGTCTCATGAGGCGGTTGCTTCAAACTTCACATCTACACAAGTATGCTATTCTTTTGATCTAACACAAGATGTGAGAGGGATTAAACAGGGCAACACATTGAAAGAGAAGTTTTTGAAAGATCAACTTGCCTCTATTCATCAGAAATTGGATAATCTTCTTTTGAAATACACAGACACGCTAAAACCTTTTCTTTGCACCTCAACATACTGTACTAGATCGAAAACTAACTGAGAGGATAACTCTACTGGGGCAAACAATGAAAGGAAGAATTACTGCACTTGATACTAGAACTGAAATCATGAAGGGACAACTGAGTAATCTAGTAATCACCCAGGAGAGTGTTCATGGCCTGTTGTCCCGTTTTGTTGATGATGTCAATAAGAGGGAAGAGAGCCAAACAACAGTAGCAAAAGAGGCTGCTAGAATCTTTGCAAAGAAAAGATGGGAAGATGACACAAATGCATTCAGAGAACCTGCACCTGGCAGACTTCCACTCATTGATGATCTTCTCAAAGAATATAAGAAGGTTTACAACAGCAAGAGAAGACCTTACCATGATAAAGGTTTCCATGAAGGACTAAATTCCTTTCTGGGACTTCAGTTTTGAGAAACAAGGGTGAAAGCATTGAGAGCTGCACATAGAGGTGGTAGAGGTGGAAGGAGTTTACCTACCACTAATGCAAAGGAATCACTGAATGAATTTAAAGAAGTTTACATGCGCTTAGGCTTTAGAGTACATCAAATCAATCTTACTCTACCTGAGGCATAGAAACGGTGGAAAGAAGTGAATCCTCACATTGATTTCTCTCTTATTGAAAATGAATGGATGAGAGAAATGATTAGAGAAATAAGAGCTTATCAAGAGCAAGTAGAGAAGGCAAGAGAAGAAAGAGAAAGAAGACACTAGATCAGCACACTTTATCTGCTTTATTAACTTGCTGAATATATACTGTAATAAGTTTGAACAACTGATTATAATGAGAAATGTCTTAGTTTGTTATGTTTTTGTTTTTAATCTTTTTGCTTTGCTGTAAGGAGGGTATTGGCATCATCACCAAAAAGGGGGAAATTGTTGGCCTTATTTTTATGTTTTAGTGATGAGTGCCAGACTAGCTGTTATAGAGCAAAGGAAATAAGATTTCTAGATCAAGTGTATAAGTTTATTAGAGTTTGATCTTGTATAGGTTAGATCAAACAAGCACTGTAAATAGTCAGCTGACTTATAGCAGCAGACCTATCCAGATCAATAGGGTACCTGAGTCAGTAGACTAGTTTAGGAACCTGCTGCGGACTGAAGGCTGAGGGCTCAAACTCAGTTATTAAAGGCTAAGGGATCAAAATTAGTAATTAAAGTCAAGGATATGCAATCAGAATTTAGGGAAGTCTGTGATGACCTAAACTGATTGCATATACCTTGTGTACAAGGTCTAAGTACCATAAGCTAAGTGGTGGTTGGAACTTGGTTATGATTAAATGGTGTAATCTAACTTCATAAATAAAAGTTAGATAAAAGAAGTCAGCTGCATTGTTTCATAAACACAGCAAAATATGGATCAGCTGACTGATATGTATTTCAGCAGACTTATGATCATAAGAACCTGTTGATACATATACTTCGAATTATTCAAAGGTTACATTGGAAGATTACAAAGAAAGGGACAGCTAACAACCTCTGATTTTATCAAACAAATCAATGGTTAAGATTAAAGGGACGTTGGGATGATTTAGACCTTTATCCAATGGATACAAGTCAAAGGGTGGACAGACTATATCTTTTGTCAAAAGGAATCGATGAGTTGTCGAGACCCTAGAACGATCGAGAAAAAGCAAGTCAAATGGGACAAATCTGAAAAGGCTATGTTTGAATTTCAAACATAAGTCACAAGGACTCCTGCCTATAAATAGAGGACTTATAATTCAGATACAAGTGATGAATATTGATGGAAATTAAGGATCTATCTTGAGCTATCAGATTTCAATTGATCAAAACACCCTGCTGACCCTACTGAGCATAAGGCTACTGATCCAGTAAATTTCTTCAAGTGTAATCTGCTATCAAGCTACATCAGGTTTACACACTTGAAGACATCAAGCTGTTGATCATATCATCCTGATCAAGCTGCTGAAAGCTGAATCACTTACTTGATTCAATCTTTGTTTTACAAGGAATCTACTGAAGACGGTGAAGCACATTTGTGTCAAGGACTGTTGTTTGTGGTGGAGCTGGTGAAGAGGCAATCCTACCCTTCAAGGACCAGTGGAAGACTTTGGAACAGCAATCCTACCTGTTCCAAGTGTTCAGTTTGTGAAGCCATAGTTATTGGTGAAGGACAAGCAACTTAGGGATTTTTGTAACAGCTACCTCAATAATCTCTAGTGAATTACCTCCAATATCACAGGAGAAGAGTGGACTGACAGGATTACACCACCTGGAACCACTATAAAATCTGACTACTTACTTTCTGCATTTATATTATGTATTTAGTATATCTAGCACATCAACCTACTGAATCTAGCAACTGAATCACACAGATACACTACTGAGTATCTAATACTTGGTATCATACTTTAACAACAAGTAATAAGGCTTAATTTTTTATATATTCCGCTGCACAAATTCAATAAACTCAACAATGCCAGATCTTTGAAGTTCTTTGAGTTTGTTAACTCCAAAAGTTTTAAGTGTTAAGTTTATTCACCCCCCCTTTAAACTTAACCAAAGCCTTTTCAAGGGACCAACAATAACAATACCTATTACGATCCTAACTCCCGAAGGATCTAGCTGAGCTGCACCCAATCCGTAATGCCTCAGTACTGCTACCAATGCAGGGCACAATGGCAGCCTCAAACCCGCCTTCAACTGGGCCTCGTAAACAGTGAAGTATCCCCCCAGAGGATGTGAAGAAAAGGGACGAGGCTCTGCGGGAAGCAATGGAGCTAATTCCTCATGATTTATCCCATACTCCGCGTGGACGCTGCTTTGTGTCAAACACGAGGACAACCCGTGGCCCCCCATAATATCGTGAGTAGCCTTCTGAGTCTTATACCAGAAGAAAGGGTCGAAAGTACTTGATGTTGGCGCCAATGAAGGAGCAATGAGCAGTGTTTGAGGAGGAACCCATGAGTCTCTTCAACAATCACATACCTAGTCCAGGACTCCCTGATTATTGCTTCCGACCTAGGAGTAAGTGGCTCCTCTTCAGAGAAATCAGACATGTGGAAACAGACGTAGAAAGAAGGAAAAGGGGTGCAATAAGAATGGTTACCAGGTAACATCAAGGGAATGTAACCACAATTAAAATGACGTTTAAATAGAACCAGAGAGTAACCCCCACTAACCTCGAAAAGCGGCCCCAAATAGGCAGTGACGACTCGTTTCCTGGAATGGCTATCATGAGTCATAAACTAGACTTGACACCTGGCAACCCCCCAATCTAACTTCTAAACTTACACTCTAGGGCATTCGTGCCGAGCCACCATGGTAGATCCGAACCGACCCCCCCAGGATCGGCTGGATATAGGGGGCTTATGATGCTGCCAGAAAATGGACCTACCTACACGGCACCTTCTCAGTGGCTCAACACTCAGTATGGAAAGAGAACAGGCGTCGAGTGACCCGATCTGGCCTGCATCTCCTTCTCTCTTGGGTCGGCCATACCTAGTGCCAACCCCCAATCCTCAAGGCCAGGTCCGGATTCAGCCCCGACCTGTGCGGGTCGTCCAACACTTGTAATCTAACCTACCTTTGACCAACCTTATCAGTTGGGCTAAGTCCCTCTCGGACCTATCATTCTACACACAAGATTCCGAGCTCATGACAGCTCGACTATTCTCCCCGACTTCTGTAGGTCGGTCCAACTAGTCTGGCTCGGGCCACCTAAGCCGGCCAGAGTCGATGCCTAATCATTTTCCCCACGTTTATGATAAACAGATAACTACGAAAGAATCTGGAGCCATAAAGACTCCAATCTCAATCATTAAATACGAATATTTGAATACCATATTTATCTCCTACAATCAAGGAAATTTACTGATCATAATATTTTCCTTAGGGAACACGTTTACCATTGTCCATCATAGGCACGCCGCATTAAACCCTAGGGCATAAGCCCCTCTATATAAACTGTCCCTAAGGAACTACAGAGACTTGATTCCAATTCCATCGTTGGTGTTGATCCCTTGAAAAGGCTTTGGTTAAGAATTGTTGGTCCCTTGAAAAGGCTTTGGCTAAGAATTGTTGGTCCCTTGAAAAGGCTTTGGTTAATTTTAGAGAGAGGGGGGTGAATAAACTTAAAACTTAAAACTTTTGGAGTTAACAAACTCAAGAACTTCAAGACTCATTGATGCTCGATGAGTTCATCGACTATTGACTTTACTGAATTTGTTGCAGCGGAATATATTTAAATTAAGCCTTATTACTTGTTGTTAAAATACGATACCAAGTATTAGATACTCAGTAGTGTATGTGTGTGATTCAGTTGCTAGTTCAGTAGGTTGATGTGCTAAATATACTAAATGCGTAAAGTAAATGCAGAAAGTAAGTAAGCGAGATTTTATAGTGGTTCTAGGTGGTGTAATCCTGTCGACCCACTCTTCTCCTGTGATGTTGGAGGTAATTCACTAGAGATTCTTGAGGTAGCGATTACAAAAATCCCTAAGTTGCTTGTCCTTCACCAATAACTATGGCTTCACAAACCTGAACACTTGGAGCAGGTAGGATTGTCTTTGCTCCAAAGTCTTCCTTTGGTCCTTGAAGGGTAGGATTGCCTCTTCACCGGCTCCACCACAAACAACGATCCTTGACAAATGTGTGCTTCTCTATCTTCAGTAGATTTCTTATAAAAGAAAGTTTGAATCAAGTAAGTGATTCAGCTTTCAGCAGCTTGATCAGGATGATATGATCAGCAGCTTGAGGTCTTCAAGTGTGTAAACTTCATGTAGCTTGAAAGCAGATTACACTTGAAGATGTTTTCGGGATCAGTAGCTTTATGCTCAGTAGGGTCAGCAGGGTGAATTCTTGATAAGAATCTGAATCTCAAGATTATTACTTTGTTTTTCTCTCTAAAATCATCACTTGTATCTGAATTTGGAGTCCTCTATTTATAGGTAGGAATCCTTGTGATTTATGTTTGAAATTCAAACATAGCTGTTTCAGATTTGTCCTATTTGACTTGCTTTCATCATTCAAAAATCATCGACCTTTGTCGAGAATGCTTTTTGACGATTTCTGATCTGTCACCCTTTGACTTGTATCCATTGGATAATCTTCTGTTTCATCCCAACGTCCATATAATCTTAACCATTGATTTGTTTGATAAAATCAGAGGTTGTTAGCTGTCCTTTTCTTTGTAATCTTCCAATGTAACCTTTGAATAATTCAGAATATATATCAGCACGTTCCTGAGGGTATTAGTCTGCTGAAATATATATAAGTCAGCTAATCCAAGTTGATGTGCTTATTAAAACACTTCAGCTGACTTTTCTTATATCTAACTTTTTATTATGAAGTTAGATTACACCATTTTGAATATAACTAAGTTCCAATCACCACTTAACTTATGAAACTTAGACCTTGTACACAAGGTATATGTAATCAGTTTAGGTCATCACAGACTTCCCTAAATTCTGATTCCATATCCTTGACTTTAAATACTAAGTTTGATCCCTTAGCCTTCAAAGAGGCGAGTTTGAACCTCACCTTGATCTTCAAGAGAGTTCCTATACAAGTCTACTGATACAGGTATCCTACTGATCTAGACAGGTCTGCTGATGAAAGTCAGTTGACCTTTTACAGTGCTTGTTTGATCAAACCTATACAAGATCAAACTCTAATAAGCCTATACATTTGATCTAGACATCTTTTTGTTTTTGCTCTGTAACAGCTAGTCTGGCACTCATCACTAAAACATAAAATAAGTCCAACAATTTCCCCCTTTTTGGTGATGATGCCAATACCCTCCTTACAGCAAAGCAAAAAGATTAAAAACAAAAATAGAACAAATTCAAGTCATTTCTCATTATAATCATTTGTTCAACAGTATTACAAGCTAGATTCAGCAAAAATAAAAAGCATGTGTAAGTATGCTGATCTAGTGTCTCCTTTCTCTTTCTTCTCTTTCCTTCTCTTGCTGCTCAGAATATGCTCTTATCTCTCTAATCATTTATCTCATCTATTCATTTTCATTAAGAGAGAAATCAATGTGAGGATTCACTTCTTTCCACCATTTCCATGCCTTAGGTAGAGTAAGGTTGATCTGATGTACTCTAAAGCCTAAACGCATGTATACTTCTTTGATTTCCTTCTGTGATTCCTTTGCATTGGTGGTAGGAAGACTTCTTCCACCTCTGCCAACTCTTCCACCTTTTCCACCTTTATGTGCAGATCTTAAAGCTTTAACCCTTGCTTCCCAAAACTTGAGTCCCAGAAAAGAATTTAGTCCATCATGGAAACCCTTGTCATGGTAAGGTCTTCTCTTGTTGTTGTACAGCTTCTTATATTCTCTGAGAAGATAATCAGTAAGTGGAAGTCTTCCAGGTGTAGGTTCTCTAAAAGCATTGGTGTCAGCTTCCCATCTCTTCTTAGCAAAAATCCTAATAGCCTCTTTTGCTACTGTTGTTTGGCTCTCTTCCCCCTTATTGACATCATCAACAAAATGGGACAGCAGGTCATGAACACTCTCCTGTGTGATTACTAGATTATTCAGTTGATCCTCCATAATTTCAGTTCTTGTGTCAACTACAGTAATCCTTTCTTGCATAGTCTGCTCCAGTAGATTGATCCTCTCAGTAAACTTAGGATCCAATCCAACAGGTTGAAGTGTTCCAACAGGCTCAGCCACAACAGGCTTAGGTTCCTCAGCAAGCTTGTCAAGTTTCTGGTGAATAGATTCAAATTGGTCTTTCAGAAACTTGCCCTTCAGTGTATTTCCTTGTCTGATCCCCTTTACATCCAGAGCAAGGTTAGCAAGATCATACTGAGTGGAAGTGATATTGGAGGCAACTGTTTCTGTAGTCCTTCCTCTATTTTCCACCAGATTCATCAAATCTTCAAACCTCTGCTCTTGCCTGTCAAGTTGAGTTCTTAACCTTGTTATGTCATTTCTGACAGTCCTCAACTTATCCAAAATCTCTGCTGGTACCCCACCAGCCATTCCTCCAGCCATATGTCCAGCAGCTTCTTCAACATTGTATTGTGCCCTCTGTCTGCTGACAACCATGGCCAAGCTCATGTCCCTTCCAGCAGGGTTAGGTCCTTGGAATTCCTCTAGAATTGGATCTAGGGCAGGTTCTTCAAAAATAGGTACAAATGCCTGTTGTGGTTCATCAGCAATAGGTTCTTCCTCAGGCACTTGAAACTCCTCATCACTGTAGTCATAGTCCAACAGCTGTTCATCCTCATCAACAACAACAGTCTGCTGACTATCTTTACCTTCAGTGACCTTTCCTCCGGCAGGCTCTATTGCAGCAGCCTGTTCCTCAATAACAGCAGGGGTTTCCTCCAAACCCATAGATGGTTCCAACTTATGTCCAGTCTTTGTTGTACCTCAAAGTGATCTGTACATCATGTTCCAACCTTTGTCCAGTCTTTATCTGTTTCTTCATCAACCTGAACCACCAGTTCCAACCTTTGTTCAGGTGCTGTCTGGTCCTCAGCTGCCTAAACCTCCTCAACAATCAATGGTGATCCTTCAAATCCCATCACCATATCTAATCTCTGTGCTACCACCATTTGTTCCTCAGACATCAGCATTCTCTGTACAAGAATTTCAGGGAATTCAACCATATTATCTCTTTGAAATTCCCTAACATTAGCAATCCTTCGTAGAAAATTGGCAGTTTTGGATAGAGTGTCCTGAGTATCAATCCAGTCTTGATATTGAGCAGAATCCTCAGAACTGATATCAGGTTCACTTTGATCAGTAACCCTCTCAACATCCAAAACTTCAGTCTGCTGATCCTCAGTAAGTGCAACAGATTCTTCAATGAAGACAGTATCTATCTCACCAACCAGTCTGTTTGCACCAATATGTATACCCTCATTGATTTATGCCTCCATATCATCCATGGTGAGATCTTCCAGATCCTCATCCATTTGACCTGTCTGCTAGCCCTCAGCAGACCTACCAGTATCAGTGGACTGTTGTATACTTGGTTCATTTATCAAAGCAGTCCCACTAATTTCTCTGGACCGGAGGATGATCATCACAGTCAGATGATGATGAGTCATCACTATCTGATTCATCTCTAGGATCTCCTAGCTTGATACCCTCTTCCTTCATTTGCTCATCAAAAAGATCCATCAATCTTGATTCTAACAAGGAGGTATCAACTAGATCAAGTAAACTCTCCACTCCCAACTTCTTAAAAGCCCATTCCTCAAAATCTGTCATTGGTTCTGCAGCTGGATTTTGTCTTTTATAGAACCCAAACTTCCATTGAAAGTAGTTTGAAACCAGTAGGAGTTTAGGATCAACATATCCTTCCTTCTTCTTCTTCTCCTTTCTTTCAAAGGGCATGGTTGGCCTTCTGGGAGCATTATGTGTACCTTGCTGACCTCCAAAGGTCTCAACAAGTAGATTAAGAGTTTTTTCAACAGATGCTTCTAGGTCAGTAGGTTCTCTAGGTTGTACATTAGTGCCTGCCACCTCCATCTGTTCAACCCTTGGTTCCCCCTGACTTATACGCTCATCAGCAGGGTTAGCAACAGATTGCTCTTCCCCCTGAACTATTACGGAACTTGCAGGGTCTTGTACCAACATTTCAACTTCCACAGCATGTGCAGACTCAGTAGTCTGCTGTGGTTCTTCAACAAGTTGCTCAACAACAACTTGTGCAGCTTCAGTAGGCTTAGCAGCCTTTAAATAGGAGGATTCAACAACTTTTACAAAGAGGCTCAGTTTTGATCTCACTGTGATTCTTCTGTAGGTTGCTCAACAACAACCTCTACTATCTCTGTTGGCTTAATAGTTGTTGGGGGCTCAGCCTCAATAGCCTCTTCTTCTTCCCTCTGAGCCTCCAGAATCCTTAACTGCATCCCTTTGCCATGTTTCTTTTTCTTGGCAATTTCTTTCATTCTCTTAGAAAGTTCCTCTGATTCAATCTCAGTAGCCTTCCTCTTTCTACTGAATTCTTTTTGTTGCTCCTTCAAAACTTCAGCAACAGACTTCTTCTTTGCAACTACAAAGCGAGGTCGATAATTTCAATTTCATTTGGACCCTCGTGAGACTCAATGATCTCTGTTGTTTGCTTCCTTGTCTTCCTAGGCTTTAACATTTCTGTTATCTTTCTTGTATCAAAGAACCTTTCTCTTTTCTTGATCTTCTTGGGTGTAGCAGACTTAGCAACTTGCTTAACCTGTTCACCACCAGCATCATCATCATCTCCTCCATCATCACTCTCAGTGGCTTCATAATCCATATCTTCATCATCATCTAATCCTGGAATAGGAGTAGCAATTTCTTGTTTGTATCTGGATTTGTTAATCTTTTTAGATGAAATATCAGGTATCTGAAAATGATTCAACAAAGTCTGAATCAGTAGACCTAGGGGTTTGGTCTTGGACTTCCTTACACCATCTCTATCTTCAGTAAACACCTTCTTCATGTAGTGTATAAAGAATCCAGCCCAATCAAACTTCATACTTCTGCAGATAATTATCAGCAGGTCTTTTTTGGGTCCAAACAGTGTATCTAGACTCCCAATGAATCCTAAAATGGTCTTGGCAATTAATTTGCTCAGCAGGTTATACTCAAATCCAATATGCTTCACATTAATGCTTAGAGATGAAGATATCTTCTCATTTGTCTTTATTGCATCCACAAACTTCATTCTTGGCAGATTCATTGCTTCTGGATTGGTGGGAGCATTATTTCTAGGTCCAAAATGAAATAGTTCTCTCAGCAGATCTGAAGATATTTCAATCACTCTTCCATTAACTGTCGTAGTGAAGGCCTCTCTACTTTCATGTATAACAATATTCCTCCAGAATTCCAATACATTGACATATGAAAATCTCTCCAGTCTTCTATTCATAACATTATTCAAACCAGCAAACCGTCTAATTCTTCGTCGTATGTTAATGGCTAGTTCAGTAGAGTGACAGTCAGTCACATAACCTCTTACACTTTGAATGGTGCCAATATGAACATCATCCTTGTTTGCCATTATAGATGTGAAAGATGAAGAAGAAAACTTTCAAATATGTGTTCACTCAAGATATTTGCAGAGAAATCGCAATCTGAGAGTTGTATGTATCCTCTGTGTATATGTCTGTATATAAAGCAGAGAGTAGTGGGTAGAAAACTGTCAGACACACACTGAAGCATTAACCACGAATAAGTTATGAGTGAATGAAATCGTGACACGTGGCCCATAACTCATCCATAAAGATTTGTAACCGCTCGATCGTGTAACCGCGGTTATAAGGATAGAATAAATATCCCGCTATTTTGCTTTTTGACTTTAGTAAAGTTTGACTATAACGTATCCTTCAGCTGCCTTGTCATCAGTAGAGTTGGTTCAGCAGCCTGCTGATAAAGATGTCTCAATAGCCTGCTGATAGAGTTACTCTGTTGATCTTCAATCTTCCCTTGTTTTGTCCAACTGATAATAAAAGATGAAGTTTAATATCAATGACTGATCTGTCAAGTGAGCTCACCCAACATGACAAACACCAATCCCCTTGGCAACTTCATTTGCTCAACTGGCCAAACATAAATACATGGAATTGTTGATACCAATGGCTAATCTGCTAAGTGAGCTCACCCAACATAGCAAAGACTAATCCCCTTGGTGAATTCCAGTACATTGCTGATCATAGATGTATCAGTCAACTTTTATAATTCCAAGTTCTGTCCTTAACTTAGCAAATGTTTCACTGTCCAATAGTTTTGTGAAAATATCAGCAATTTGATCTTGATGAGGATATCTGTAACCACCACATCTTTCTTTTCAATATGATCTCTTATAAAGTGATGTCTCACATCAATGTGCTTGGTTCTTGAGTGCAAAATAGGATTTTCTGTGATTACAATTGCACTTGTGTTATCACACATGATTGGAATTTCTCTTTCTTCAATTCCATAATCCCTTAATTGTTGTCTTAACCATAATATTTGTGCACAAAGAACTTCCAAAGAACAATGTATTCAAAGACATCGGCGGTGGTAGTTGATATAGAATCTGCTTTCTTCTTGAACCAGAAACCGATCTATTTCCCATTTAAGCGTGAGGTTCTGTGGTGCTTTTCTATCAATCTTGCATCCAAAGATAGTCGAGAATCTGAGTAGGATATAACTTTGAAGGTTCCATCTTTTGAATACCAAATTCCTACATCAAAAGTCTCCTTTAGATATTTTACAACTCTTTTGACTGCAGCTAAATGACTTTCCTTAGGTTTTGATTGAAATCTTGCACAAACACCTACAACAAAGGATATATCAGTCTCATGGCGTAAGGTACAGAGGCGCCTATCATCCTTCCTCGTATAAAGTCCGATCAACATCTTTGCCATCTTTGTCTTCATCCAATCTAATATTTGTACTCATAGGAGTTGATACTTTGGTGCTGTTTTCCATACCAAACTTCTTCAGCAGCTCCTTGGTGTACTTGGTTTGAAGAATGAAGATTCCATCTTTCATTTGTTTGACTTGTAAACCCAAAAAGTATTTCATTTCTCCTATCATACTAATTTGGAATTTAATTTTCATCAAATTAGCAAACTTCTCACATAGAAATTCATTTTCAGAACCAAAAATTATGTCATCAACATAAATCTGTACCAGCGGGGTGCTGTTTCCTTCATTGATTCTGAAAAGAGTTTTTTCAATGGTACCTTTCGTAAAACCATTGTCCACCAAGAATTGAGATAAGGTCTTATACCATGCTCTTGGTGCTTGTTTAAAACCATAAAGTGCTTTATTGAGTCTGTACACTTTATCTCTTGATCTTTAACTTCAAAACTAGGAGGTTGCTGAACATAGACCTCCTCTTCAAGAATGCCGTTCAAAAATGCACATTTGACATCCATCTGATATACTTCAAAGTTTTTATATCCAGCATATGCCAGGAATAATCTTATAGCTTCCAATCTTGCCACAAGGGCATATGTTTCATCAAAATCTAGTCCTTCTGCTTGAGAATAGCCTTTTGCTACTAGTCTAGCCTTATTCCTCACAATGGTACCAGATTCATCCAATTTGTTTCTGTATACCCATTTTGTTCCAATGATGTTTGCATGATTAGGCCTTTCCACTAGTGTCCAAACTTGATTTCTTTCAAATTCATTCAATTCTTCTTGCATAGCAATTATCCAATCTGGATCTGATATTGCTTCTTCAACAACTTTAGGTTCTATTTGAGATAGAAAACATGTAAACTTTGCTTCTAATTGTCTTCTGGTCCTCACACCTTGCTGTATATTGCCAATAACTTGCTCAGCAGGGTGATCCCTTAACCATTGTGGATTTTGGTTAGATTGATTCTTAGGAACATCATCTTGTAGGTCTGCGCTATTTCTTCAACAGGGGTTCAGCAGATCCTTGAACCGCTTCGGATTGTTGCATCAGTGAGTGTTACCAAGCAGGGGTTCGGCAAAGGCGAGTCGAAACCTTTAAGTCATTAAACCTTTCCAAAACATCAACACATTACGGATCGGTGACTTGTTGATTCTCGGCAGGTTCTCGAATCTTCATCTTGCATTCCAGTGAACTTAGGTTCATCAAACACAACATTTATTGTTTCTTCATGTTTTGATGTCCTTTTGTTCAATACCTCCTCAATGCCTTCTTCGTGAGAGGAATATCCCAAGAAGATTCCTTCATCTCGATTTTGCTTGGAATGTCTTCAATTTCCCTTATGATTTAAGATAAAACATTTGCTTCCAAATGGATGAAAGTAAGATATATTAGGTTTTCTTCCATTTCAAATTTCATAAGGTGTCTTTGACTTCTTGTTCATTGAGGTTCTATTTTGTGTATAGCGAGTTGTATTAAGCGCACACCCAATATCTTTCAGGCAATAATGCTTCACAAATCATAGTTCTTCTGCTTCCTTTAAAGTTCTATTTCTTCTTTCAAAGAACCCCATTTTCTTTGAGGTGTACCAGCTGACAAGTTGATGTAGTACACCATTACGCTCACTGATATTCTCTTATAACTTTATTAAGAAATTTAGTACCCTTATCTGATCTGATCTTCACTACTATCAAAGTTTTCTCATTTTGCAATCTCTTCAATGTTCAGGCATCTTTCTATATGAAATTTGCCTTGTAGAGCTTTCAGAGGTTCGTCTTATACCAAAGGATTTCAATCCACCAAAGGGACTATTCAAAGCGTCCTCTACTTCGTAGGGTAATCACCAGACTAACCAATAAGGTTCTTCGTTATCCATGGCAGGCCTTATCTCATTGGTTGGGCTGGTTGAAAGGCTGATCTTTAGTTCATTCCACGATGCTCTATCGTTGGATAAAGATTGATGCAGCTGTCCTTCATTGCACTACTTACTTTCACTAGTGAGCTTCTCCGGTTAAATGGCAAAGTAGCTTCTGAGGTTAAACTGCTTTTCTTGTTCATGAATACCACCCAAGTGTATCTTGAATAATCATCCACAACCACTAAAGTGTACTTCTTTCCTGTAACACTTGTTGGTGTTACTGGTCCAAATAGATCCATATGCATCAGCTCCAAAACTCTTTTTGTTGACTGCTTTGTCTTTGATTTGAAGCTTGATTTTGTCTATTTACCTTGCTGACAGGCATCACATATAGCATCCTTCTTGAAGCTTGATTTTGTCTATTTAAACCAATCACCAGTTTCTTCTTCACCAACTAATTGATATCATCAAAGTTTAGATGATTCAACTTCTTATGCCATAGCCAACTAAGTTCTGACTTGGTATGCACAATCAAAGCGTGAGTTTCGAACAATGATGAGACCAATCCACAACATACATGTTTTGATGCCTTCTTCCGACCCAACACAACTTGATCACCTCTTTCACTAATGACAATACTGATTGTTTTTGTCAAAGTGACCTTCTAACCCATGTCACAAAATTGTCGATTCTCGGTGAGGTTGTAGTCCAATCCTTCCACATATGCAACATTCCGATTGTTAATCCATTTCTCACAAGTGTGCCATATCCTCTTGTGTATTCTCGGTGTGTTTTTGTTGCGAAATTCACTCTTGGACCATCCTTTGCCACAAATTTTTGAGGCAGTGTTTATTCTTTGTCATATGTCTGGAACATCACTTGTCAAAGTACTGCGGACACCCTACAAAACAAAGTTAATGCATTTTAGGTACCCAAAACTGTTTGGGTCCATAGTGGTCAGTGGCAAGCATGACCCTTGGAAAATTTCCATAAGGTCTTCTTTGAAAGGTATCATACTTTTGTTCATACATGTATTCTACACATCCATAAGGTCTAACAATTGGTTGTGTAGGATTCACATATGCTTTCTAACCTTTTGGAATATAATGATGTTTAAAGTGATTTATTTTGTTAGAAGCACTAGCATAACCATTAGTTTGCTGTCTGTTAGGAGCAAACCTGTAGTATGGAGTCTGCTGAGGTCCCTCCTGAGGTCTTGTATAAGTCCTCTGCTGATTCCATTGCTTAGGTTTTACCCTAGCAGCATGGTTATACCTGTTGTTTCTAGCAGTAGGTGTAGGAATATTCCAATCCTCATCAGTAGGGAACAATCTACCTTTCCTCCTGAGATGAGTATTCCTAGAATGATTGACATTTTTATGTTTAGGATTCTTATCCTTGGAATATTTTTTATTTTTATTCTTTTGTGGTCCAGTAGACTTGGTAGCAGGTCTGCTATCAGCAGGCCTAGAAGGTACAACAGCCCTACCTTTAGATTTGTTCTTTTTGTTAGGTGTTGTTGACCTTTTTGACTTCTGATTTTGCTTCATTGAAGTCTTCCCAGTAGGCTTTACTACCTCGGCAATCTTTTTGGGAGATGGATCTTGTGTAGGCACAAACTTAGGACCAATTCTGGTACTAGGTTCAGTGACCTTACTGGATCCACTCTTATTAGATTGTTGAGTTCCAAATCCAAGGCCTGTTCTATCACCATAAGGCCTTCCAGATTTGAATTCAGTGTAGGAACAAGATTGTTTAGCAGATTCAGCAGCTACTGAATGTACAGCAGACTTACGTTGATTCTGTCCAACTTCTTTTTCCTTACCCTTGAGAACTCTTAATTCAGCCTTTAATCTTTCAACTTCTGATTGTAGAGCTTCTTTTTCAGCCTTCACAATCTCATAACCAGATTGTATTATCCTCAGTTGATTAAGGATGGCATCAAAGCTTTCTTCATTGTCAGAATTTTTAAGATTTGAACCACAAGTTGATTCACAATCACTTCCAGCAGGAGTGTTAATAGATACAGAATTGTATACCTCCTCTGTTTCATCCATATTTGCCATTAAAGCATAATCATCCAAATTAGCAACAATGGCAGTATCATCAGATTCATTTCCTTTTTCTGATTCTACTTCATATCCTGATTCATCTTCAGCAACCATAGCTTTCTTGCCAGATCTTCTTTGTTGGCTCTTGATCTTCAGTAGGTCTGGACAATCTGGTCTAAAATGTCCAGGTTTCTTGCAGTTGAAGCAAAGATAATCAGGTTCCTTTTTCTGTTTTAATTCAAGACAGTCAGGTTTGAAGTGTCATGGGTTCTTGCAATGATAGCACAAGTAATCATTATCTTTCTTGGATTATTACTTCTTCTTTTCACTGAATTTCTTTGTGAAATTCCTTGGATAACCCTTTCCTGTTTTCATCATTCTAATTTTCTTGCTCAGTATGGAAATTTGCTCTTGCATTTCATCCAGTAGATCATCTTGAGCTGCTGATGTTTCTTCTTGATGTGTAGCAACCAATGTAGTGGTCTTTGGTTCTTCTTTTTTTGTCTCAGGTACAAGTTTCTTACTGAATTCATATGCCTTGAGGTCTAAAAATAATTTAAAGGTGTCTTCTTCATGCAAACTCCTCATTTCATCTATGGCAGTCACCTTAATCTCCCAAAATTCTTTTGCAGGTAATGCTTCCAAGATTTTTGAGTTGATTTCTTTCTGTGAGTACTTCACACTCAGTAGGGTCAGTTCATCCATGATTGCATTGAATCTTGACTCCATTTGTTCAATGGTTTCATTTGGTTTCGTTTTGAACTCCTGAAACTTCTTCTTTGCCACACTGATCTTATTCTTCTTGATAGCATCAGTGGCTTCACAGATTAACTGTAACTTATCCCAAAGTTCTTTTGCAGTCTTGCAATCTTTCACTTTCATGTACATATTGCTATCCAAGGTTCTGTATATGATATCAATAGCAATATTGTTGAGGTTGCATCTTTTTATATCTTCAGCAGTCCATTCTCTTTTTGGCTTTGGAATGTCTTGAGTTTCATTATCCTGATTATGGCTTTTGTGATTTCCGGTGGTCCATCAACAAGACATCCATCATTTCATCATGTGTTGCAGCTAGATAAGCCTGCATACGATGTTTATACTCATCAAAATGATCTAAAGAACACATCAACATTGTTCTAGCATACTGGTTCTTATCCATGATGCAAAGCTTTGAAAATCAGAAACTTGAAAAAGTTTTCAAAGTATTTTCACAAGCACAACAAGTAGGATTACTTGATGATGAAGCCTTTGCTCCGATATCAATTGTTGGTCCCTTGAAAAGGCTTTGGTTAATTTTAGAGGGGGGTGAATAAACTTAACACTTAAAACTTTTGGAGTTAACAAACTCAAGAACAGACTTTCTTTGATGCTCGAGAGTCTCACGACTATTGACTTAACTGAATTTGTTGCAGCGGAATATGTTTAAATTAAGCCTTATTACTTGTTGTTAAAATATGATACCAAGTATTAGATACTCAGTAGTGTATGTGTGTGATTCAGTTGCTAGTTCAGTAGGTTGATGTGCTAAATATACTAAATGCAGAAAGTAAGTAAGAATATTTTATAGTGGTTCCAGGTGGTGTAATCCTGTCAGTCCACTCTTCTCCTGTGATGTTGGAGGTAATTCACTAGAGATTCTTGAGGTAGCGATTCACGAAAATCCCTAATTTGCTTGTCCTTCACCAATAACTATGGCGTCACAAAGCGCAATCTAATACGTGGCGACTTGAGAGCGAGATCTCAAGTGCAGTCTAAATCACCCCAAAACAAATCCCCTCGTTTTAATCTTCATATTCGAGTGTTTCTCAGGCTATCACCAAGAGTAAGAACCCTAAATTAGAAGGGAGCGATATTTGGATCGTCGGTCTTCTTTGGGTTTTCTTCTTGCCCTTGGAAGAGGTCACTAGCAACACTTTCTTACCCTTACCTGTGATTGCCTCGGTAGTCTTGAGCATGTTCAATAACTCCGCGAGGGAGCAATCAATCTTGTTCATGTGATAATTCATCACAAACTGCGAGTAAGAGTCCGGTAGAGATTGCAGAATCAAGTCAACACTTAACTCACGGTCCATATGATGGCCTAGCTTCTCAAGCCTCTCTATGTTTCTGATCATATTCAGCATATGCGACCCAACTGGAGTGCCTGGAGCCATCTTGCAACCGAAAATGGCCTTCAAGACCTCATAAATCTCAGTGCAAGACTGAGAAGTATAGAGCTCCTTCAAGTGACCAATGATGCTGTAAAAAACCATAGACTCATGCTCTTTCTGAAGTTCCGGTGTCACAGAAGCAAGCATGATGCAAGTAGCCTCAACACTATCAGAACAATGCTTTCTATGCTTCTGAACCAATTCCTCATTGGAAGCATCTTCAGGCTCCTCAGTTAAGGGCGTGTCCAAATCATAGCCAAGGTTTTCATGTCTCAAAACGATTTTGAGATTTCTTTCCCGGTCGAGAAAGTTTGTTTCGTCAAGCTTTTTATCAATGATAAAACAAAGGTTCAATTTGTTCGACATTTCGGCAACAATAAAGTAAAGATAAGATAAGTACTTGTTCATGCATACAAAACCAAAAATTTGCACTTTAAAATTTATCTAGGTTTTGCTCCCACTAGCCAACCATTCCCAATTGGCTTTCAAGAATTTAGATTAATTGCTTAGTAACTAGGACCCAATCTAGTCACCTCAATTCCCGACGGCGGTCGATCAATCAAGACAATTTCAAAAGTTAGGTACTCCTACCAGTCGCATCACATGCGACTCCTAGTGGTTGACTAGTCAACTCTTTGATAGTTCACATCTCTATGTGGTAGTCCACCCCTTGTCTCTGAAATCAGACGGCCCTGACGGTGGCCAATCACTGAAAGACTGTAGTCAAATCATAACCCAATATTCATGAGATCTCATACGATCATATCAAAATAACGACGATATACCCGATGTAGGTCAACTCCCGATTGTGGTCGATCAGTTGGATCCGAACAAGGGCTCTTCACCGTCATTATAATATTGGGAGACAATATACGACTCGATTTTTGTTATGGGAATAATTTTTAAATTAATTCACTTATTAATTTTTCATTTAATTACGGTCTCATCTATTACGTGCATATTTCTACGTTATCAACATAAAGTAAAACTGTTGGAAATAATATTTGTGTTTTGATGATGATTCGTCACGTAATTAATAAGATCACTTACAACCCATGATGATGAAATCATAACTAGCTGTTATAGTGCATAATAAAAGAAGAAGCAAGAAACAGATTATAGAAAAGTGTATAAGTTCTATCAGAGTCCGAATCTTGTATAGGTTAATTCGGACAAGCTTTGTAATAGATAGGAACTAGGAAAACAAATTGAGTCGTAACAAGAAAGCGAGTTTATATATGAAGAAGGCGAGGGAGCAGACTCGGTTATGTAAGAATTGAAGAAGATAAGCTCATTGAGGACACTGCACTTCAGCTTATTGAAGATCAAGAACCGAGGTGGCAAACTCGATTAGAAAGTCGATCAAGTCGTGACTATACATCAGGATTCAGGCAAATCCGTGGTGACCTGAAACTGAACTATAGATCATGTAAAGCTGAATAATCTTAACGACAAAGATTATCAGTTATCAGGAGAAGAAGGAAGCTGAATGGTGTACTCCGACTTAGTCATTAAGAGTCGGATGTCAAGAACATAAGGTACTCATTTTTTAAGAAGAGTAGAAAACTGAGTTAATGCCTTGTTAAATTTGAACTGACCAAACGACAAAAGGTCGTACATATGAACGTTGGCTAAACGACAAATGTAACGGCTACAAGATCTAGTTGACCGTTAAATCACCCCTATAAATACATAGAGAAAAAGGATTGAGAAGAGAGGATCGGAGAAGTTTTGAATAGCACATATCTAAAGATCCAGATCCAGAAAATCAGATTTCATATCTAGAAAAAGGGGAAGCCAACATAATTGCCTTGGAGATTTAAAAGAAAGATCCAGTAACCCATTAAGGGGGAAGAAGGCATCTTAGAGCTACAATGCCATATCTAGAAGAATCAGACAGCTCACTGAATTAATCCTTGATTAATTCTAAACCTAACCTTTGTGAAAAAGGGTTGGCTGTGCATAGTTTCAGGAGAGCAATTCCACATTTCCTCAAACGGTTGCAACTTGGTTGCCACAGCTGTTGGTGCAGTCTACGGACTGTGTGTATGTCATTGGTGAGCTGGTGAAGGAGTCATTCCACCTCTGAAGGATCAGTGTGCAGAATGAAGGGAGCAATTCTACCTTTCTTCATTATGTGTAGACAGTGAAACTAGGGTGTCGTGAAGGACTGTCATAGGCTCGGATTTTGTAACGGTTATCTCAAGATTCTAGTGATACCTCCTACACCACAGGAGAAGGGGAGACGTACGGGATTACACCACCCGGAACTTCCATAAACAAATCTTGCAATGATTTACTTTATGCATTTATATTTGTGCTTTGAATGATTTAATTATTACTTTATCTTTTCACTCAGCAAACACTAGACACTGAGTCAGCACAAAACTGATACATAGGAGGTTCAGATATTTATTGACACATCTATTACACTAAAGGCTAGTTTTATCCGCTGCCAGTTGACTAAACTAAGAATAAGTCAGTAATGACTTATACTCGATTGAGTTAGTGAACTCCACACAAGTTAAGGGGACAGAACAAAAGCGAGGCGAGCATCGTTTAAAGTTTCGAGAAACTTCGGTTCTGGGGACTTTGACTTTAGAAAAGTGTTTTTGGTGACAAGTTTATTCACCCCCCCCTCTAAACTTGTGTTAGCCTTTCCAAGGGACCAACAAAAACCTTCACCATTCCGCGCACAAAATAACCGGTATGATCATGGACTTTTCCTAGGTGCGGTTTTGAATACAAACTGATGAAACCGTGAGTCACAATCTAAGGGTAGCTGCAACCGCCAACAGGATCTCTATGTCTTCTTTTCGTTGGCCTTTATCGTCCGCTCCATTCTTGTTACATAAAATCTATCTAATAGGGAGCTAACGGAATGGGGTAACTCTGGTAAAGTAAACTAGGTCACTTTCTTCATATTGGCCTAGGACAATTTTGAAACCATTAAAAAAATCACACACATCTATCTTATTGGTCGAGTCCATGATCAATCGGGGTCCATATAATCATATTATATCTGCACATTATCTAATCCATACAATAAAATCTTATGAAAAAGACAAAACTAAAATTAACTACTTGCGTCTTACTTTATCAAATCAAATAATCAATTAACATTTAATTAATTAAATTACTTCAATCGAAATAAAAGTAACAATTAATTTTGAAAATGATTTCAATTTTAATTATAATTATCAGAAGTATTCAAATAAAATAAAAATAAAATTAGATCTCTTTTGTTTCTTTTCTTTTGATTCCTAATCAAAAGGAATGCCTTTGGTTTCCAAAACCAAAGGCATCAACCTAGGCCCTTTCCAAAATCAAAATTTTAAAAAAGGCATAGGTTAATCGTAGGTCTACAATTGTGGACCATAAACCAACCCTATTATACCATAGTGCCATGTGGCATCTGAATGGTCTAAACTATTTGAGCCATTGGTTAGCCATATGATATTAACTAAACAAAGATATATCAATGTACCATAAAAATTCACAAAGCAGCAAAACAAAAATTTTGGGGTCCACCAAAAGCCACCATCTGATGCCGACCACCACAGGGGTAGCCGACGCCGCCGGCATGCTCAAGGTGGGGCGCCGCCGCCAGTCGGCCGAGCAGCCCCACCGTGGAATTAATTTTTATTTATTTATTTATTCTTCTGTGAATTTGAATCATGCATCTATTTTGTTAGAAATATTCTAGTTTTAATGACGAGTGCCAGACTAGCTGTTATAGAGCAAAGGCAAAAAGATGTCTAGATTCGATGTATAGGTTTGCTAGAGTTTGATCTTTGTATAGTTTTGATCAAACAAGCACTGCAAAGAGGTCAGCTGACTTGATCAGCAGACCTATCTAGGTCAGTAGAGTGTCTAGGACCTACTGATGGTTGAAGGCTGAGTGTTCAAACTCAGTAATGAAGGCTAAGGGATCAAACTTGGTATTAAAAGTCAAGGATATGAGATCAGAATTTAGGTAGGTCTGTGATGGCCTAAACTGATCAGATATACCTTGTGTCGAAGGTCTAAGTTCCATAAAAAGTAATGTGATGATTGGAACTTGGTTATGTTTAAAAAGGTGTACTATAACTTTATAACAAAAAGTTAGATGAGAAGCAGTCAACTGAGATGTTTGTAAAATACAGCAGACTAAGAGTCAGTTGACCATATATGTACATCAGCAGACTTATACAACAAGTGTCTGCTGAATGTAAAGGTCAAATTAACCCAAGTTTTTGGAAGATTAAATGGATAATGATGAATTACAAGCATTGGATTAATCTGTCAATCAATGGCTAAGATGAAAGGGACGTTGTAAGGATTTCAGAGCCATATTTAAAAGGATTTATTTCATTGGTTGTGATATCAGGAAGACAGCGATGATGTCGATGAAGGTACAACAGAGGGAATATTAAGAATATTCAAAGAATCCTATAACGGTTGTATTTGAAATTCAAATTCAAATCACAGGATTTGCACCTATAAATAGAAGACCCCTGATTCAAATTATACATAAGAGCAAGAGAAAAACAACTAAGTATTTTGAGCATGAACAAGCAATATTGATCAATTTCAATCTTACCCTGCTGATACAATCTGAGCTTTAACTTACTGATCAAGAATTTTCTTGAATTGTTTCTACAATCAAGTTCTATCTAGTATACACACTTGAAGACAACAAGCTGCTGATCTTTTCATCCTGATCAAAGCTTTCTAAAAGCTAAATCACTTTCATGATTCAACCCCTTCTTTTTCAAGAAGAACCTGAAGACAGAGAAGCACTGCTAAAGTGGCAAGGACTATTGTGTTTTGTGGTGAAGCTGGTGAAGAGACAATCCTACCCTTCAAGGACCAGTGGAATACTTAGGAGCAGCAATCCTACCTATTTCTAGTGTTCGGTTTGTGAAGCCATAGTCATTGGTCAAAGACAAACAATTTAGGGATTATTGTAACAGCTATCTCAAAAGTCTCTTGTGAATTTCCTCCAACATCACAGGAGAATAGTGGACTGACAGGATTACATCACCTGAAACCACTATAAAACTTGCCTACTTTGCTTTACAGCATTTACTTCCTGCACATTACTTTATTTGCATGTTTATCACATCAATCTGCTGAATTAGCTACTAGAATCACACTACTTGCACTACTGAGTATCTAATACTTAGTATCATCTTTAAAGAACAAGTATCAAGGTTTAATTTAACATATTCCGCTGCAACAGATTCAATAGTTTCAATAGTCAGCAAACTATTGAAGGTCATCAGACTATTGACCCTGCTGAGTTTGTAAACCCCAAAAAGTTTTAAGTGTTAAGTTTATTCACCCCCCTATAAACTTAACCAAATATTTTTCAAGGGACTAACTATTGGTATTGGAGCAGATCTTCTGTTCTGAAGTATCCTACTTGTTGTGCTTGTGAAAAATCTTTGAAAACCTTTTCAAGTTTCTGTTTTCAAGTTTTTGCATCATGGATAACAACCAGTATGCTAAGACAATATTGATGTGCTCTCTAGATCATTTTGAAGAGTATAAACGTCGGATGCAGGCTTATCTAGCTCCAACTGATGATGAGATGATGGATGTGCTGATTGATGGACCACTTGTGATCACCAAAGTCATAACTGTGTATGATCAAAATCAAACTATTCCAAAACCAAAGAGTGAATGGTGTGCTGAAGATAGGAAAATAGCAAACCTGAACAATATTGCTATTGATATTATCAACAGAACTCTAGATAGCAATATGTATATAAAGGTGAAAGACTGCAAAACTGCCAAATAACTATGGGAGAGATTGCAACTTATCTGTGAAGGCACAGATGCAATCAAAAAGAACAAGATCAGTGTGGCCAAGAAAAAGTTTTAAGAGTTCAAGATGAAATCAAATGAGACCATTGAACAGATGGAATCTAGGTTCAATGCAATTCTGGATGAACTCATCTTGTTGAATGTTGTTTATACAAAAGAAGATATCAACACCAAGATTCTCAAAGCTTTGCCTGCAATAGAAGTCTGGGAAATGAAGGTCACTACAATGGAGGAGTCTAGGAGACTACATGAGGAAGACACCTTCAAATTATTTTCTAATCTCAAAGATAATGAATTCAGCAAGGATCTTGTTGCAAGTGCTGAGAAAGAAGCAACAACGACAACATCACTGGCTGCCACTCATAAAGAAGAATCATCAAGTGTTCAAGATGATGTTCTAGATGAAATGCAAGAGCAAATAGCCCTACTAACCAAAAGTATAAGAATGATGAAATCTGGAAAAGCATCTGCAAGGAATTCTGGCAAGAAAACTACTGAGAAAAAGGAAGAATCAAAGAAGGATCATGACTTTTTGTGCTTCAATTGCAAGAAACCTAGACACTTCAAACCTAATTGTCCTGAGTTAAAACAAAAGAAGGATCCTGACTACCTATGCTTTAACTGCAAGAATCCTGGACATTTTAGACCTGACAGTCTAGACCTGCTGAAGAACAAAGGTCATCAGAGGAGACCTGGTAGAAAAGCATTGGTTGCTGATGACTATGAAGTGGAATCTGAAAAAGGAAATGAATCAGATGACACTACTCTAATAGCACATATGGATGATTATGCTTTCATGGCTCACATGGATGAAACTGGGGAGGTATACAAATCTGTATCTGTTAACTCCCCGGCTGGAAGTGAATGTGAATCTACTGGTGGTTCCAATCCAAAAATTTCTAACATGGAAAAGCCTCTAGTTTCCATTCTTAATCAACTGAGGATAACACAATCTGATGACGAGATTGTGAAGGCTGAAAGAGAAACACTTTAAGCCGAAATCCAAAGATTGAATGCTGAATTAAGAATTCTCAAAGGCAGGGAAAAGGATTATGAATAGAATCAGTATAAGTCTGCTGCACTAGTAGTGGCAACTGAATCTGCGGCACAATCAAGTTCCACAACTGCATTCTAATCTGGGAGGCCTTATGGTGATAGAACATGCCATGGATTTGAAACTCAAGAACCTTCTAAGGATGGATCATATAAGGCTGCCGAACCTTGAGTAAGAATTCATCCTAAGTTTGTGGCTGCACAAGATCCAACACCTCAAAAGGTTGCTGAGGCAGTAAAGCCTACTGAGAATGCTTCAAAGAAGCAAAATCAGAAGTCCAAAGGGACAGCAGCACCTAACAAAAATGGTACATCTAAAGGTAAAGCTCTGGACCTCTATCACCGATAGCGCAGACTTCTTTGCAAAGTCTCCTTTGACCACAAAAGGGTAAAAACCAGAAATATTCCAAGGATAAGAATGTTAAACCCAAGAATGTTAATCATTCAAGGGATACTTATCTCAGGGGAAATTAAAATTGTTCCCTATTGATGAAGACTGGAATATTCCTGCCCCTGCTGCTAGAAACAATAGATGTAACCATAATGCTAAGGCTAGACCTCAGGAGTGGGATCTGTAGAGGATTCAGCAGAGACATCACCAAAGTATTCAGTAGAGACCTTAGCAGAGACCATAATATATGGTTGTTCCTAACAGACATCAATCATATGGTTATGCTAATTCTTCCAACAACAGAAATCACTTCTAACAACATTATGTTCCAAAAGGCCATAAACCATATATGTATGATACACAACCAAACACTATATTCTATGGAAAGTATATATATATATATATATATATATATATATATATATATATATATGAAAGAAAGTGCACCACTTTTCAAAGAAGACCTTATGGAAACTTGCCAATGGTTGTGCTTACCACTGACCACTATGGACCCAAACAGGTTTGGGGTACCTAAAGCTCAATAATTTGTTTTGTAGGGTGTCTGGTACTTTGACAGTGGATGTTCCTGACATATGACCAGAGTAAGCACTGTTTGTTAAATTATGTGTCAAGAGATGGACCAAAAGTCAATCTTGGAAACAAAGATACACTAGGATATACAAGAGGATATGGAACACTGGTGAAGAGTGGTTTCACAATAAAAAATGTTGCATATGTTGAAGGCTTAGACTACAATCTACGGAGCACCGGTCAATTTTGTGACATGGGCTAAAAATCACTTTTGACAAAGATCACTGCATTGTCATGAGTGAAATGGGAGAACAAGTTGTACTTGCTGGAATAAGACAACAAAAAATGTATGCGGTGGATTGGACCACTGCTCTTCCAGAAGCCTGTCTTATTATGCATACAAATTCGGAACTTAACTGGTTATGGCACAAGAAGTTGAATCATCTAAATGTTGGTCCCAGAGAAGGGTGAAACTATAGTCAGAGGGGGGTGAATGACTATAGTGGAGTTTCAAAAACTTTTCTTATGTTTTAAAAGCTTTTGGGCAGCGGATAAGTCCCTTCTTACTATGTTGTTTTCAAATTAGTTTAGACAATCACAGATATAAGTTATGAACTAGGCAATTTAAATAAATGCTGTAAAGTAAATTGCAGAAAGTAAATTGACACAAGGCTTATAGTGGTTCAGGGTGGTGTAATCCCTTAATCCACTCTTCTTCATGTGATGATTGGAGGAATTCACTATTGTTTTCACAGATACAATAGTATGATTGTCCTTGACTTCCCAAGCTTCACAATCTACAAGCCTATCACTCCTTGATCGCAATGACTTGATGATTCAGTCTCTTTCACTGCTCCTTGAGATCAAAATCCTTCAGCAGCTATCACAGACACAACTCCTTCTCAAATTGCTTCTGATTCAGTTGCTTCAGTTTGATGTGAATGAGATTCACAAACTTGCTTGATCAATCTCAGTCTTTGGATATAAAATTGTAGTTCGATGTCCGAGTTGATCTCTAGATAAGTCCTTGTAAGTTCGAGAGAAGGCTTTTCAAATTGTGAGTTTTTCGCTCTTTTTTGCTTTTGTTAATCGTTGTTTATTTTTTTGTCAATGCCTTCTATTTATAGCCTTGAATATCCTTGATTTGGAATTCCGTCCGTTGGCTAAATTAATGAGGGAATGATCCTTGATTTTATTCTTGATTCCCCCTTAATTGTATTCTCATTGATTTCAGTGATCGGATTTTTCCTTCAAATATATAGCAGAAAATCCGTCCTTGATTGATCCTCTATTGATTGTGCATTTAATGCATGATCTTCTGAATCTTCATCATATTCCAAAATCTGATTTGGTAAGATTTACTTCGCCGTTCTCAGAGCGGTTGAGTGATTCATCTGACTTCACCGTTCTAGATCTTCCTTCACCGTTTTGTCTTCACTCAGCCGAAAGTCAGTTTACTGCGCCGATTCACTGTTTTCTTCATTGTTTAAGTATGAGGAGAATCTTGTAATTCACTGATCCTTGATTGGGGTGAGATCAGTGTACACCATATTTGAATATTAAGTTTCATCACTTGAAACATAACTTAGACTTATCCAAGGTCATCACAGACTTCCTTGGTTATAAGTCAGACCATGATGTCTTCATTACTTCTCTGCTGGTGCTTGGCTGGCTTTACTCTGCCGAAAGTCTGTTTTTACTTTGCCGTCCTACCAACTAGTACAATACTTGTGTGAACTTATACAACATGTCAGACTCTAAGTAAAGACTTATACAGAGAATTCTAACTTATTTCAGGCTTGCTATAACAGCTAGTATGGCCATCATCAAAACATAATAAAATGTTCCTAACAATTTCCCCCTTTTTGATGATGCCAAAACCCTCATAAGCCTGAACATAAGTGATCCAAACTTTTTATAATAAATAACAGAACAAAACTCAGCAATTTTATTCATCCATTCCAGGGCAATAAGTTCAAAAACATTATTCAAATGTTACAAACTACATTTTGCTTAATTCAGCTTTGTACCTCTTGAACTTTGTAGTCCGAACCTCTTCAATGTCTTTCCAATCAATTTCTGGAAACTTCCACTTCCAGTATGCCATAGCAGTGTATTCAGAACCCCCTTGAATACTTTCTTTGCAAAGAGTCTGTTGAAATCTGGCATAGTCTCATTTGCCCTAGGTTCTCCAAAGTGCTTCTCAAGTCTCTCCCTAGCTTCAACAATGTGTGAGTCAGCAAATTTGAGACTTTTGTAGAGACTCCACTGGTCTTGTTTGTTCATTCTTCCCATAGGATTGAAGAATTTTGTCATATAGTTGAAGTCTTCTTGTTGTTCAGTTGGCAAGTCTTCTGGTCCTTTTGCAGACAGTGGTATGGCTGAGCTTGGTTTGTTGTTTGTTTGTTTGAGAAGTGCAAACTCTCTTTTGACTTCATTGTAGAGTTTGGCCATATCAGTTCTCATCCTTTCATCCTGATAGCTTAGCCAATCAGCCCATGCTTCATCTTGTGAGGAATGAGGATAAAGTCCTTCTTGTACTCTGAAAAATTCTCTTACATGGTCCAGTACATATGCTTTATATTCAGCTTTGCTTTGGTGACCAGTGAAAGTTTTGTGTTCCCCAGTGTATCTGGAGCTGAACTGCCTCTGCTGGTGTGTCCTCTGGTGCTAAGTCTGTGTTGACTTGCTGATCCTCTTTGCTGGCTAGATGTTGGAGAGATTTTGCATCACTAAACAAAAAGAAAATTTATAAACCCTAACCTAATTGCAAAACTAACTCCTAACTGGCCGAATACCGGGTTGTTGATAGTAGAGCGAGATAAGTAAGGGGTCGATCCATAGGGAATTGGGATGTTGAATCTAATTTCATTAACTCTCTCAATTGTTATTCAAAGAATGAATAAACAAAAGAAACGAAAGAACAAAACATAAAAACAGAAAAGAACAATCAAGATAAATCTAACCTAAGAAACATAAAAACAATCTAAACTAAAGACATGGGATCAAACAACCAATATACAAACCTATGTGATCTCAATCCTAGTTAATCTCATGATTCTAATTCGATTTGTGGTTTCACCTTTTCACGAGACATAAACCCCTAATTCCTTAGTGAATTTATTCTTAAACTACGGATTCCTAATTCCTTAGTAAATCCAATTTATCAATCTCTACTCTCTCGTAAGTTGAAACTGATTTCCATACAACACTCGGTGTAGATTCAGGTTAACTCTCGTATTTTAGAATCTATCAACCTAGATGATTAATCGATTAACTTGTCATCATTAATGATTAAAGATCCTATCTTTCTATGGTGATCTAACGTTTATGCAACTTTCGTATTATAAACATCAATAGAAAACAAATCTTCCAATCTATTCTCATGGCATCATAAACACATAGAAAAGATACAAAAAGAACTAAACTCATGAAGAAAAACTGAATTGAATAAATCAAGAAGAACTCACATAGTCTCGTACATTGAAGGATCCAAGAACGGAAAAGTAAACATCTAAACTACTCCTAATCTAACCTCGGTTCACCCGAGCACAAGGCTCGGGTGACCGGCCTTCAAATCTCCAAGGTGCGGCTGCTGGCCTCTCTTGTGTTTGATGTGAAGAAATTTCTGAATGAATTAGGGTTTGGGGCTACTGTGCTTTAAATAGAAAACAGAGGCGGCTGCTATAGTAACCTAAGTCGGTTTCAGCAAAAACGGCGGTGGACGCCCGTTCACTCAACCGGACGCTCGTCCAGGATGCTTGGACGGAGACTCGGATGCTCGTTTGGGACGGCGTCTCGAACTCTCGATTCGATTTTATGCCTTTGAACGCTCGTTCAGATTTTTAAACGCTTGATTCGATCTCGGACCTTCGTCCGCTTTATTTGGGACGCCATCCTTTGTCGAAAATCTTGATATTTCCATCTTTATCTTCATTGATTTCTTTCCTTATCTCTTTTATTCTTCCATATCTTTGATTGATCCTCTCTCATCTCGAAATTAGCTCTTTAGGATCATCTTTTCCATCATCAATGAATATCTACACAAGGATCAAAACATACCAAAGTGTAACATATTTCCAAAATAATATAAAATCATAATTTAAGCACATAATTCGTTATGTTTTGCAATTTAACTATCAAAAACATCATTTACTCAATATTTCAATATAAAGCTCGAAATCTATGAAAATCATATTTAATGTAGGGAAATTGATATAGAAAATATATGTAAAAATCACTATAATTTAGCCCTTAACAACACCCCCACACTTATCTTTTTGCTCGTCCCGAGCAAAACAGAACAAAGATCAAGCTCGAGACAAATAAACATCTATACAAATATAAAGTATATTCAATAACTTAGAAGTTCACCCGTGTAGTGTGTGCATAGCCATAATAAACTTCCACTAAGTTCCACAATTTGAAAGTTATTCAAACCAAAACTAGCCCGGTTTCACATCTAAGTTAGAAATATTCAAAAATCTATAACAAGCACTTTACAAAACACACATATCCCAAAAAGAAATAGTAGAGAATATCTAAAACATTTCTGACAAACTCAGAGGATAATCCCTACAACATATCCTTCAGTTTATACTGGGTATAAGATTAACGATAACTAAGTCCTTACTTATTCATAATAATATATTTCAATATTTTCACTTTTTCACACTTTTCTAACACACATCGAGAATAAGCTTTTGCCTCATAGCGAGAATAGGACATTTCAAGATAATCCCTACCTTACTCCAATCATAAGGCGACTATAAACCGAGTGTCGTGAGCTTTGGTCATCATAGTGGAATAGGACATACGTGGTACACCCTACCTCACCCAAATCATAAACCGACTTCCGACACACACAATTACAATTATGTTTACTTAGAGATTTTCTGGTGTGGGGAAAAGATTATTTTCTAGTAGTATGAGACCAATTGAGCATAACACCTCAAGTAAACAATTTATTACTATTGCAAAGACTTAATCACGTTTCACTTATCACATTCAAACTTACAGATATTCACAAGAAGTCATACTTTAATCCTAGAATACAAACTACTAAACTTTTCAAGAATTGTACATAAGCAAAGAAACATGCTATAATCATCAAAAATCTCCAACTAAAATGGGGTAGGCTTTCAACATTTAGCTCATCATTTACTATGGCATGTGGAAAAGAGTGTCGGGTGAAACAACTAAAATTACTAAATATACAGAATATAGCAAAAATGATATAAGAACTCAAATGAAGACATGCAATGCTTACTTGGGACAAACAAAAATTTTAAAATCTAGCACTTTTCATAGAAATATAAGAGTATGGCAAATGAAAGTAGATATCACATAAGCTATTCCGCTCCCCCATACTTAAATTACAACATGTCCTGATGTTGTGCAGAAATAAAAAGAAAGAAAGAACTTAGGCGATTGTCGTTCGAAAGTGGCAAGTTCGGGAAGTGGTCTAGATCCGAGATCCGTAAATGCGTGAAGAAATCGATGATCGTGGACCATCCACCGGAAAACCGACATCGCCTGAAACTCACAATTGCTATCGCAAAGATCCCGCACACTTGACAAACAAGGAAATATCTCGGGACAAGGGAATATAACACACAGAGCACAAAATAGAATCGCATCGGATGGAAAAATCAAGCAGGAAAGTACGTAACATCTAAGCGTCTAAATATGGAAGTTTGATATAAGCACAAAAAGAAATAATAGTTCAGATGGAAAGATCAACACTTAAACTCAGGACATCTAAGAATAAAGCCACAGAAGCTTGTAAAATAATATAGACCACATGTGCAAACAGAAACATCAAACTCCAACTAATAATGATAGAGGATTATACATGGAAAAGAAGTCATAAAGATTTTTCAGATTTAGCTCATCCAGAGATGGAACATATACATGGAATAATACAAAATAGTAGGCTAGGAGCACTATATGAAAATATATTACGATGCAATCTACATGATATGCAATAAAATAATGATGGCATATGGAGAACCAACAGTAACCATCATGGAAAAAAACGAGGTAGTATTACGGAAACCGACAGTTAACTACGCTCAAGAAAAATAAAAGAAAATAGAAAAACAATGCAACTAGATGACATGCAACTACATGATATGCATCTAAGTGATATGCAAAAATAAAAGAAAATAAAAGAAAGAAAACTGGCCCACTCATTCGCAACACGACATGTATAAAATAAACGTCTACCAAATAATGACAGGTTACGATAAACGACAGTGCTGTCCATTACATGCAATGTAGACGCGCCTTAAGACTCATTGAAGGTGATAGCATTATGGAAACCAACAGTTAGCTATACTAAACCGATATAACTCATAAGGTTTCCGATGGTAGCAACGGAGAACCGACAGTTACTACCCAAATGAGTTATAAAAATAAAAAGAAAGCACATAAGTCTCAAAGCTTACAGGATTCATCATAACAGTATGTAGCATACGAGAACCGACATTAGCTACACTAACAATGATAAGAACAGTTATAGCGTACGAGAAACGACAGTGACTATAACATACATAGATGAATCATGCATAAGGAATTGATCAATTATCTAACATGGATTCATAGATGGAAAGGTACAAACATATAAGTTCAGGGCATCTATGTAAAAATCAAGTAGCCACAGAAGCTCTAATGAAAACAATCCAAATTAAATAAAGCATTGAAAACTAGATCAAGAAAAATTAGAACCTGGAATGCATCTCTTCAGACCGGACGGTCGTCCAATTAGTCAGTCTGGCGTTCACTTGGAAGTTTTAGCCCCGGACGAACGTTCAGCGTTTTAGACGTTCGTTCGCCTTGAAAACCGACCGGACGGGTGTTTAGAATTACAGACGCCCGTCTGATTCTTCAAATCAGAGCAGAGTTGATATGTTTTGGGATGGACGAACGTCCAACATACCAGACGTGCGTTCACTCGCAGATTATGAATCGGACGGGCGTTCCTCACTCAACGCCGTCCATACAACGAATTTGCATGCACAATGCAGGAGAGACACAGAAACCTAAATCTCATAAGCACAACACAAACGGCGCAGAGCATGAGATAATGACCACATATAATTTTTTAGCACAGGGGTTAGACTAGGTAACAACTAAACACAAACTTCACGTAAAACAGATTGAGTAAAAAAACTTTTGCACATTCTTAACCCTACGGTCATCGAAACATGGCAAAATAAAAAATCTCAACCTGTTCGACGCTACTTTTATTGAAAACGAAAATAAACGTAACAAAATCGAGAACTAACTTAACTAGATTCAACATGACACCTATTCCCCGGCAACGGCGCCACTTTTGTTGGAGAGATTTTGCATCACTAAACAAAAAGAAAATTTATAAACCCTAACCTAATTGCAAAACTAACTCCTAACCGGCCGAATACCGGGTTGTTGATAGTAGAGCGAGATAAGTAAGGGGTCGATCCACAGGGAATTGGGATGTTGAATCTAATTTCATTAACTCTCTCAATTGTTACTCAAAGAATGAATAAACAAAAGAAACGAAAGAACAAAACATAAAAACATAAAAGAACAATCAAGATAAATCTAACCTAAGAAACATAAAAACAATCTAAACTAAAGACATGGGATCAAACAACCAATATACAAACCTATGTGATCTCAATCCTAGTTAATCTCATGATTCTAATTCGATTTGTGGTTTCACCTTTTCACGAGACATAAACCCCTAATTTCTTAGTGAATTTATTCTCAAACTACGGATTCCTAATTCCTTAGTAAATCCAATTTATCAATCTCTACTCTCTCGTAAGTTGAAACTGATTTCCATACAACACTCGGTGTAGATTCAGGTTAACTCTCGCATTTTAGAATTTATCAACCTAGATGATTAATCGATTAACTTGTCATCATTAACGATTAAAGATCCTATCTTTCTATGGTGATCTAACGTTTATGCAACTTTCGTATTATAAACATCAATAGAAAACAAATCTTCCAATCTATTCTCATGGCATCATAAACACATAGAAAAGATACAAAAAGAACTAAACTCATGAAGAAAAACTGAATTGAATAAATCAAGAAGAACTCACATAGTCTCGTACATTGAAGGATCCAAGAACGGAAAAGTAAACATCTAAACTACTCCTAATCTAACCTCGGTTCACCCGAGCACAAGGCTCGGGTGACCGCCTTCAAATCCAAGAGTGCGGCCGCTTGGCCTCTCTTGTGTTTGATGTGAAGAAATTTTCGAATGAATTAGGGTTTGGGGCTCTTTGTGCTTTAAATAGAAAGCAGAGGCGGCCGCTCACTGATAACCTAAGTCGGTTTCAAAGAAAACGGGGTGGACGCCCGTTCACTCAACCGGACGCCCGCCCAGGATGCTTGGACGGAGGCCGGGCGCTCGTTTGGGCGATGTTCGAACTCTCTGCTCGATTTTATGCCTTTGAACGCTCGTTCAGATTTTTAAATGCCGATTCGATCTGGGACGCCGTCCGCTTTATTTGGACGCCATCCCACCGTCGAAAATCTTGATATTTCCATCTTTATCTTCATTGATTTCTTTCCTTATCTCTTTTATTCTTCCATATCTTTGATTGATCCTCTCTCATCTAAAATTAGCTCTTTAGGATCATCTTTTCCATCATCAATGAGTATCTACACAAGGATCAAAACATACCAAAGTGTAAAATATTTCCAAAATAATATAAAATCATAATTTAAGCACATAATTCGTTATGTTTTGCAATTTAACTATCAAAAACATCATTTACTCAATATTTCAATATAAAGCTCGAAATCTATGAAAATCATACGAATGTAGGGGAAATTGATATAGAAAATATATGTAAAAATCACTATAATTTAGCCCTTAACACTAGATCCAGGCCTTTGCTGTCTGCTGGATCTGTCTCTATCATCATCTCTTCTTTGTATAGGAAGAGGAAATCTAGTACAGGGTTCATTTAGGGCATTTTCTCTTTCTTCTCTGGCCCTCCTTTGTTGTTCTTCTGCCTCATTCCTGATTCTTATTTCTCTGTCCCTTGCTCTCAGTTGTTCTTCAGTGAAGTTTGGAGGTCTAATAGTTGATCCTTCAGGCTTATCCTGATTTTCCCTCTTTTTGGCAACATCATCCCTTTGCTGGAGTAAGATGCTATTTGTGGCCTCTGTCGTTCCAATCAGAGAGTCAAGTTTTGATTCAATAGATGTGAATCTGTTGTGATGATCATTCAGTTTCTCAGTGACACTACGAAATTTAGTGCCAAAGGCCAAAGCCATGGATTCATTTTCTTGGGAAATGTGTTGCATGAGTCCTGCAAGATTGTTAGTGATATTGATGTTGAGTTGCCTCATTAAATTTCCCTGTTGTTGAACAACAATATTTTGTACATCGATGTATTCTGCAATGGCCTGGAACTTGTGCTCAATGGAGGAGCTTTTATCATTAAATGCTGAAGTCATGGATCTGAGATACATGGCTTGCTGCTCCAATTCTTCAGCCAGCAGATCTGCCGCTTTTTCAAATTTTTCATTTGCAATGCCAGTGGCCAGCTGTGAGAGTTTGTGCCTTATGTCAGTTGGTTCTGGGTCTGTTTGCTGTCCCTTGTCTCTATGCTGAGTCACATCTACATTGACGACTAAATCTTCAAGTATTTGGGTAGATGTGTATGCTGGTGTGGCTTGAGCTGTTGTTCCCCCTTTCTCTGTGCTGGGGATTGCCTTGACTGGAGTGGTAGCAGTTGAACCAGTGTCCCCTCTGTTTGGGTTGCCGGTTTGAGTGTCAACAGACAGTGGTTGAGTGGCTGTCTTTGCTGGAGTTGTTGACTTGTTGGATGCTTGTGACTTTAAAAATGTGTGGAGAAGAGTGGTATCATCAATTGCATCTGGTGTGGGAGTATCCTCTTCTCTGTATTTATCAAGATCATCATCATGATGATCATTATCATCATTGTCATCATGATCATCTCCATCATCTTGATCATGATCATCTCCACCATCTTTCGAATCATCACTCACTCTGGCCGAGGTGCAGGGCGATTTTGCCTTTGTTTGCATCAACCAAGTCCCATAGAGGGATTCATCAAGGACACCAACCAGAGTTGTGATTCCCAGAAAATCAAATAGCCATGCCTCTTCTGCAAGCATGCGGTCAGAGTCTTGAAGCAGTTGTCGGGAATCACCTTCCTTCCACTCAAGATATTCTACAATTCGATCATCTATATCGTTTGCAGACAATTGTGCAACTTCTTCTGGAGATTCCTCATCATCTCCAGTGTCTTCCTCATTAGGATGTTGTTCATCCTCACTGACATTGTCTTCTTCTTGTTGTTCTGCCTCAGCGTCAGAATCTCTTCTTCTTCATCATCAATTAATTTTCCAAAGTCTGTCTTGTCCAGATTTCGCTGAACTTTTTGCTTCTTTCTTTGACTGGTAGTGTGTTGTGTGGATTTCTTTCTCTTCTCCTGCCTTCTTTTGTAGTTTAACATAGGTAAACATGACTTTGGATTCATGCTGTTTGTGGAGTTGTACAGTAGGGACTTTGAGACATTGCAACAGATAGTGTAACTGAATCCCATAGGACTTTTTCACCCAGAATTGTCCTTTCTTTGTCTTTCCTTCTTTTGTTCCCTTTTTTCCTGCTTTTATTTCACCTTGGATTTATTCTTTGATTCTCAAAAATAAGTATTTTGCCCAATTGAATTCCAGATTGTTGTAGATGATTCCCATCAGCCGCATTCTGATTTCTGTCATTGCATTATTTGCACCCAATTTTCCTTCAATTGTCTTGCCAATTAGGGCACTGAACTCATTGAACCGTTTCTTTAAAGCAGATCTAAGACAATTGACTTTTGTAGATCCTGGGTTTGCCGTTTTGGCAATGGTTGCCCAGAAATCATCCAAGTCTTGTGGTACCAATGTCACTTTTGCTTGACCTTTATTAGAAAGTTTAAGATGTTTTCGAATTACCTTTTCTGTAATCACCACTTCTTTGCCATTGACAGATGCAAAAATCTTGTCTTCTTCGAACTCGTCGCCTTCTTCAGCAAGGAGCCCAGAGACGTATTTTGCAGATTTCCAGAAGGAGATGAGATTTTCATAGCAAATGTTGGTTATGGCAGGATTGAGAAAGATTGATAATTTTAGTTTTTTGCATCCTGCTGCAAATCGATTGGCGTCCTCGTCATTTCCACACAGTTTCAAGTAATGTTCTTCTTGAAAGAATGATCCAGTGGCGATCGATTTTTCATACCCAGCCTGGGTGTTTGAGGAGGATGAAGCCATTGTTGAAGGTTAAAAGAGATTTGAAAGTGAACTTCGAATTTGCAATGGAGATTATGAATTGAAAGGAAGTGTAAAGATTTCTGAAAATCTCTAAGTATTGTTTATATATGATGATTTGGGTAGTGTGAGCGTGGTTTGAATGTGGAAGGATTTTATGACATAATGGCGTGATTTTGTGTATGTAAATCGCGATATTCGAGTGTAATGGGGGAGTGGATTGAGGTAAGTAATGATAGAGCCCGGGAATCGAGGCGTTTATAATTCGAAAAATAATATGGTTACCTCCATGATCATATGTTGATCTCCACGTGTGTAATCTTCCACAGAATAATCCTGCATAATTTCCTTATTCTCCACGTGTACTAAAAATTGATTTTATTCACACTTTAATTTGTCCAAGTCTTTATTTCGGTGGAGTGCTTTGGCTGGTCACTTAGCCGATGTAGTGAATTCTTCACTGAGCTGCTCCATTTAACCGTTCCTAACAATCAGTTAAGTTGACTTCGCTGAATTCCAGTGCCTTACCTGCTACATCTCCTGTAATGGCAAAGGGTTAAACAGCTGATAAAGTCACTTAGCCGATTACTCCAGTTAGCTGCTCTTTGGTACTTAGTCAATTTCAATCATTCCTAACTCAGTTCTTAACATGCTAAATCTTTCATAACTGAGTGGTTTAGTGAAGATGTCAGCCAATTGATCTTCAGTGGGTATGTATTTTAGAATGACATCTCCCTTTTCAACATGATCTCTGATAAAATGATGTCTCACATCAATGTGCTTTGTTCTTGAATGCAACATTGGATTTTCAGTAATAGATATTGCACTTGTGTTATCGCACATAATTGGAATTGTTTTCTCCTCCACTCCATAATCCCTTAGCTGTTGTCTAATCCAAAGCACTTGTGCACAACAACTACCTGCTGCTATATATTCTGCTTCAGCTGTTGATATAGATATGGAGTTTTGCTTTTTACTAACCCAAGAGACTAGTCTGGTGCCTAGCATTTGACATGTTCCAGAGGTGCTTTTTCTATCTATTTTGCATCCAGCATAGTCAGAGTCTGAATATGATATCAACTTAAATCCTCCATCTTTTGGATACCAAATTCCAACATTAACAGTGTTTTTCAAGTATTTGATTATTCTTTTGGCTGCTAGAAGATGTGATTCTTTTGGTTGAGCTTGAAATCTTACACATACTCCTACTGCAAATGCTATGTCAGGTCTACTTGCAGTTAAGTATAGTAAGGATCCAATGATTCCTCTATACATTTTCTGATCAACATCCTTCCCAGTTTCATCTTTTCCAAGAATGACTCTTGCACACATTGGTGTATCTGATGTGCCACTTGTGTCCATCCCATACTTGTGTATCAAGTCTTTTGTATACTTGGCTTGATTAATGAAAATTCCATCTTACATTTGTTTTACTTGAAGGCCAAGAAAATAATTCAGTTCTCCCATCAAGCTCATCTGAAATTTGCTCTTCATCAGATTTGCAAATTTCTCACATAGCTTTTCATCCTCAGATCCAAAGATGATATCATCAACATAGATTTGTACTAGCAATGTGCTTGTTCCTTCCTCTAATTTGAATAGAGTCTTATCTATAGTTCCCTTGTTGAATCCATTCTTGATTAGAAATTGTGATATTGTTTCATACCACGCTCTAGGTGCCTGTTTGAGTCCATAGAGAGCTTTCTTGAGTTTGTATACTTTGTCTTCCTTTCCTTTGAGTTGGAAACCAGGAGGTTGTTCCACAAAAACTTCTTCTTCCAAAAGTCCATTTAGAAATGCACTATTGACATCCATTTGATAGACTTTGAAGTCTTTGTATGCAAACAAAAGCTAGAAAAGTCGATTGCCTCCAATCTTGCTACTAGTGCAAATGTTTCATCATAATCTATTCATACGCTTGAGAACAGCTTTTGCAACTAGCCTTGCTTTGTTTTCGACAAACTGTTCCTTGCTCATCCATTTTGTTTCGAATACCCATTTTGTACCAATGATGTTGGCCATATCTCAGTCTCGTCAACAAGTTCCTGGACTTCATTTCTTTCAAATTCATTTAGTTCTTCTTGCATGGCTGTGATCCAATCTGCATCTTGGATTGCATCATCTATGGTCTTGGGTTCCACTTGTGATAGAAAACATGTTAGCATGTGCTCCAGCTTGTCTTCCGGTTCTAACTCCTATGTGAATATCTCCAATGACTTGTTCTTGAGGATGATTTCTTAGCCAATTTAGGTCGAGTTGAAGTTGTTCTTCACTTGGTGCTTCCACACCTTCATGTTGAGCATGAACTTCAAATTCTGGTACTTCTTACCGTTGTATTGATATGTGGCTCTTCTTGATTTTCAAAATGGTGATTTAAGATGGAAATTTGGTATGGTTGCATTTGTATAGATTTTCCTTTGTGTTGCTTCTTCTTCTTGATCTTGAAGATCATCACCATTTGTATTAGGTTCATCAAAACTACATGTATTGATTCTTCAATCACCAATGTTCTTTTGTTGAGTACTCAATGCTTTGCTAGTGTCCGAGTATCCCATAAAAATTGCTTCATCACCTTTTCATCAAAGATATGCACGGTGATTCCTGTTCAAAACAAAACATTTTGATCCAAACATATGAAAATATGAGATATTAGGTCTTCTACCATTCCATATTTCATATGGAGTCTTTCCATGATGTTTGTTGATGATTGATCTGTTTTGTGTATGGCATCTTTGTGTTTCTTTGCTTCACCCAAAATCTCTTTGGCAAGCATGCTTCAAACAATCATTGTTCTAATCGCTTCTTTGAGAGTTCTGTTTCTTCTTTCTGTTACACCATTTTGTTGTGGAGTTCATGCTGCAGATAGTTGATGCAGCACTCCATTTTCTTCACAGTAGGTTCTGATAATCTCATTTAGAAATTCAGTGCCTCTATCTGATCTGATCTTGATGATCTTTAGTTCTTTCTCATTTTGGAGTCTTCTAAGCAAATCTGGCAGCTTTTTGAGTGTTTCTTTCTTCTTGTTCATGAAAATGGTCCAGGTGTATTTTGAGAAGTCATCCACCACTACTAGGGTGTATTTCTTACCACTTACACTTACTGGTGTGACTGGTCCAAACAGATCCATATGTAACAGATGTAGAATTCTTGTTGTTGATTGATAGGTCTTTGACTTGAATGAACTTTTGATTTGTTTTCCTTTCTGACATGCATCACATAGACTTTCTGTCTTGAATGTGATCTCTGGCAGGCCTTCAACTAACTTGTTCTTTGATAATTTGTTGATGGTCTTGAAATTCAAGTGATTTAATCTTCTGTGCCAAATCCAGCTAGTTGATTTTATTTTATTTTGACAAGCAGAAATGTTTCTGCCTTGGCTGTTTTCCAATCCACCACATACATGTTGTCTTGTCTTCTACCTGCAAGAACTACATGTGTTGGTTTGGTGTGAATCACTTTGCATCCTTCCTTATTGAAATATTCTTTGTAGCCTTTGTCACACGAGAATTGGTGATGCTCGTGATTGAAATTAAGTCCTTTGACATATGCTACATTTTGAATCTTTAATTTGTTCTTGAGTATTGTGCCTTCCCCCTTAATCTTGCCAGGGTTTTCTTTGCCTCCAAAAGTGACTTTGGATCCATCAAAATCTTTGAAGTCAGTGAGCCATCCCTTATTTCCTGTCATGTGTCTGGAACATTCATTGTATATGTACCAGACATCCTACAAAACAAATTAATTAAGGTTAGGTACCCAACACTATTTGGGTCCATACCTGTTAGCAGTCATGCCTCCTATACCAAGTGTATATCCAAAAGTTCTTCTTTTTGGATAATTGAAGTCATCAACTTTATATGTATAAGGCATGGCAGAATAGCTTCTAATATTTTTACTGTAGATATTCTGATACTTTTCTCTACCTTTTGGTGCATGTGCATCATTCTTCACTTTCCAATATGCAGTAGGAAACCTGTGTTGCTTCATGTGTCTAGGAACATATCTAGATTGATTTTTCTTAAACACATGATGCATATCATTCAATGGTTTCTTCTTGTATTTTAGAGGTGCAACATTCCAATCATCTTCTGAAGGGTAAAGTCTACCTTTACCTTTCAGAAGGTTTTTGTTTTTGGTTGACTGGAATGAGGATTTAGTCTCTTTGTTTCACAACACTTTGGATTTTGACTTCACGGTGCGAGGATGATTGGTTGGAACTATGGTCGTCCTTTCTAAATTTTGGTCCATTGTTGGTCACGAATTTAGAATTGTGTTGACCATTGTTTCTACTCTCATCCGATTTTGTAGACAAGACCAGATCTGGATCCAAACCTTTTGAGGGTTTGTAAGGTCGTGCATTTAGTGGTGCAAAGTGGTTATCTTAACTAGTGGGGAGATTTTCTTAACTGATCGGTCAATAACAGATGTATGATCATCTGGTGTTTGTTGATCATTTAAGTGGGTCTTCTTACTAGTTAGTTCAGCTTTTGCTTTATCGAGTTCTTTCTTTAATCTTTTGTTTTCCTTTCTTAGATCCTTGCATTCCTTCTCCAGAATTTCATGATTCATTTCAATTTCATCAAATTTAGTCATGAGATTTTGGACTAGGTCTGCTGTATCTAATGGGGAATCAGAAGATTGTGCAGTGTCAGATGTGGATGCATTAGATGAAGAGTGAGAGCTAGATGTTACCTCAGTTTCATTTGATTCTTTGGTCATTAGACATAAATCAATGTCTGAGCTGTCATCTTCATCCTCATCTAATTCTTTGGTCATGAGACATAGACATGCTTTTTCATTGTCTGAGTTGTCTTCTTCATCACTATCATCTGAGTCATTATCAGATGATTCTTCATTCTTTTCACTGCTGGATTCAGCCTTGAGTGCTTTCTTGCCTTTCCTCTTCTCAGATGTTTTATATTTCTTCTTTTCATCATCTTTATTATTGTCTTCGTGACAATCGGCCTTGAAGTGACCTTTCTTTGTTGCGGTTGAAGCATATGTATTCATCATCTTTTTATTCATGTCTTTGTTTGAGCTTGACCTCTTGTTTGATGATGAGTTTCCTTTGAATGGCTTCTTTTGCTAAACTGTCAAAAAGCGTTTAACTAATAAAGCTACATGTTCTTTGAGTTCTTGTGTCTCTTTCTTCGATACAATCGGCAAAGTTACTTTCTTTGAGGGTGCTATCGTATGAGTGTTGGCTCTTTGTGTCTCTGCAAGAGCACCATCTTCACCGTTCAATTCGAATTCATGAGCTTTTAATTGAGACATCAGGGTCAGAGTGTCTGTGTTTGCAAGATTTGTTGTTCCTCTGATTACTGATGTTATGATCTTCCATCTTTCAGGTAAGCCTCTTAAGATCTTTAAGCATACTTCTTCTACGGGGATATGTGTCCAAGTCGCTATTTGCGATTCATCGATGATGCTAAAGAATCATTGTCCATTTCATCAATGGATTCACCAGTCTTCATTTTGAAATTTTCAAATTTGTTTTTGCAATGTATAATTTGTTTTCTTTAATCGCTTGAGATCCTTCATTTATCAAAGCTAGCTTGTCCCACATCTCATTTTCTGTTTTGCAGTCTTTGATTCTCATGAACATGTTGCTATTTAGGGTCTTCAAAATCATGTCTTTTGCAACAAAGTCTAGATTTGCTCTTCTCCTGTCATCCTTGGTCTAATCTTTCTTAGGTTTGTCAATCTCCTTTCCTTGATCTGCTCCTATGGACACCACAGTCATGAACATGATTGGTCCATCATTGATTACGTCCAGCATCTCCTCATGAGTTGTTTGCAAGATGACACGACATTCTTATTTTATATTCATCAAAATTATTAACATTGAAAGCAGTACTTTTGACATAAAGTTTGAGGAATCCATAAGCACAAGTAATAGATTTATATGTGAATGAATAGAAAGCTCAGATTTGAAAACTACTTTGAAAATATGTGATCTCCTTGTTACCAGAAATTAGATCTGAATAGGTTCTGATACTATGAACACTGCTCCGATACCAATTGTTGGTCCCAGAGAAGGGTGAAACTATAGTCAGAGGGGGGGTGAATGACTATAGTGGAGTTTCAAAAACTTTTCTTATGTTTTAAAAGCTTTTGGGCAGTGGATAAGTTCCTTCTTACTATGTTGTTCTCAAATCAGCTTAGTCAATCACAGATATAAGTTATGATCTAGGCAATTTAAATAAATGTTTGTAAAGTAAATTGCAGAAAGTAAATTGACACAAGGCTTATAGTGGTTCGAGGTGGTGTAATCCCTTAATCCACTCTTTCTCCTGTGATGATTGGAGGAATTCACTATTGTTTTCACTGAGATACAATAGTATGATTGTCCTTGACTTCCCAAGCTTCACAATCTACAAGACTATCACTCATTGATTGCAGCAATGACTTGATGATTTGAGTCTCTTTCATTGCTCCTTGAGATCTAAATCCTTCAAATAGACTATCACAGACACAACTCCTTCTCAGATTGCTTCTGATTCAGTTGCTTTAGTTTGATGTGAATGAGATTCACAAACTTGCTTGATCAATCTCAGTCTTTGAATATAAAATTGTAGTTCTGATGTCCGAGTTGATCTCTAGATAAGTCGTTGTAAGTTCAGAGAGAAGGCTTTTCAAATTGACAGAGTTTCTGCTTCCTTTTTTTTGCTTTTGTTAATCGTTGTTTATTTTCTGTCAATGCCTTCTATTTATAGCCTTGAATATCCTTGATTTGAAATTCCGTCCGTTGGCTAAATTAATGAGGGAATGATCCTTGATTTTATTCTTGATTCCCCCTTAATTGTATTCTCCTAGATTTCAGTGATCGGATTTTTCCTTCAAAAATATAGCAGAAAATCCGTCCTTGATTGATCATCTATTGATTGTGCATTTAATGCATGATCTTCTGAATCTTCATCATATTCCAAAATCTAATTTGTTAAGATTTACTTCGCCGTTCTCAGAGCGGTTGAGTGATTCATCTGACTTCGCCGTTCTAGATCTTCCTTCACCGTTTTGTCTTCACTCAGCCGAAAGTCAACTGTGCCGATTCACTGTTTTCTTCATTGTTTAAGTATGAGGAGAATCTTGTACTTCATTGATCCTTGATTGGGTGAGATTAGTGTACATCATATTTGAATATTAAGTTTCATCACTTGAAACATAACTTAGACTTATCCAAGGTCATCACAGACTTCCTTAGTTATAATTCAGACCATGATGTCTTCATTACTTCTCTGCTGGTGCTTGGCTGGCTTCACTCTGCCGAAAGTCTGTTTTTACTTTGCCGTCCTACCAACTAGTACAATACTTGTCTGAATCAACATATACAACATGTTAGACTCTAAGTAAAGACTTATACAGAGAATTCTAACTTATTTCAGGCTTGCTATAACAACTAGTATGGCCATCATCAAAACATAATAAAATGTTCCCAACACTAAACTTTGATGATATCAATCAGTTGGTAGAAGAATTTGGTGATTCGTTACCTGAGATCATATAAAAGAAAGATGGAATATGTGATGCCTGTCAGCAAGGTAAACAAACAAAATCAAACTTCAAGTCAAAGACTCAACAATCAACCAAAAGAGTGTTGGAGCTGATGCATATGGATCTTTTTGGACCAGTAATTCCAACAAGCATAATTGGAAAGAAATACACTCTAGTAGTGATGGATGATTATTCAGGATACACTTGGGTGATTTTAATGAACAAGAAAAGTGAAACACATCAAAAGATGCCTGAACTTTTGAAGAGATTACAAAATGAGAAAAGTTTGACAGTTGTAAAAATCAAATCAGACAAGGGTACTGAGTTTCTAAACAAAGTCATAAGAGAATATTGTGAACAAAATGGTGTGCTGCATCAATTAGCCGCTGCTGGAAACCATCAGTAAAATGGGGTTGCTGAGAGAAGAAACAGAACCTTAAAGGAAGCAGGAAGGACAATGATATGTGAAGCAATGTTACCTGAGAGATACTGGACTGAAGCAGTCAATACATCATGCTACACACAGAATAGAACCTCAGTGAACAAGAAACTGATGAAGACACCTTATGAGATTTGGAATAAAGAAAGCCAAACATATCATACTTCCATCAATTTGAGAGTAAGTGTTTTATCTTAAATCATAAGGAGCAACTGAAGACCTTCCAACCTAAATCAGATGAAGGAATCTTCTTGGGATACTCTTCGGTCAGCAAGACTTTCAGGGTGTTGAACAAAAGAACACTTAAACATGAAGAGTCCACACATGTTGTTTTTTATGAACCTAAGTTCACTAGATTGGAGGATGAAGAAGTTTCAGAACCTACCATAAACTTAGAAATAAAAGACCCTGAATATTTGGTAATTCTAAGAAATCTGAATGAGTTAAAGGTTTCTGATCCTGGAAAGGATGCAACAATAGTCAATGCACTCTTTGAAGAACTCTTTGGTGATACAAGACTAATCTGACTCAAGGATCTATTGATCCCCTTACTAAACCAACAGCAGACCCTATTGAAGAATAGGTTCCAGTAAATCAAGCAAATCAAGATTTACAATGGTTGAAGGAACACCCTGCTGAACTAGTAATTGGTCATGTACAGCAAGGTGTAAGGACAAGAAGACAACTAGAAGCCATGTTTACATGCTTTCTATCTCAAAGGGAACCTAAAGTTGTTGAAGAAGCAATTTTTGATCCTGATTGGATAATTTCTATGCAAGAAGAATTGAATGAGTTTGAAAGAAACCAAGCTTGGACACTAGTAGACAGCCTGATCATGCAAACATAATTGTTACAAAATGGGTATACAGAAACAAACTTGATGAATCTGGTACCACAGTTAGAAACTAGGCCATACTAGTGGCAAAGGGCTATTCACAAGTTGAATGAATAGACTTTGATGAAACATATGCCCCAGTTGCAAGATTGGAAGTTATAAGACTGTTTCTGGCATATGCTGCATGCAAAAACTTCAAGGTTTACCAGATGGATGTAAAGAGTGCACTTCTTAATGGCATTCTGGAAGAGGAGGTTTATGTTCAGCAACCTCCTGGTTTTGAAGTTAAAGTTCAAGAAGATGAAGTGTATTCACTCAACAAGGCACTTTATGGACTAAATCAAGCACCAAGAGCTTGGTATGAGACTTTATCTCAATTCTTGGTGAATAATGGTTTTACCAAAGGAACCATTTACAAGACTCTTTTCAAAATCAATGAAGGAGATAGCACCTTGTTGGTGCAGATTTATGTGGATGACATCATATTTGGTTCTGAAAATGAAGTGTTATGTGAAAAGTTTGCCAATCTCATGAAAAGCAAGTTCCAAGTGAGTATGATGGGAGAAATGAACTATTTCTTAGGAGTGTACATCAAGTAGATTCATGATGGTATCTTTATTCATCAAACAAAATACACCAAGGAGCTACAGAGAAAGTTTGGAATGGAAAATAACACCAAAGTATCAACTCCTATGGGTACAAGAATCAGGTTGGATGAAGATAAAGAAGGTAAAGATATTGATCAAACTTTATACAGAAGGATGATAGAAAGTCTGTTGTACCTCACTACCAGCAGACCTGATATATCCTTTACAGTAGGTGTTTGTGCAAGATTTCAATCAAAAACCTAAAGAAAGTCACTTAGCTACTATTAAAAGGATTCTCAAGTATCTTAAAGAGACTTTGGGAGTAGGGATATGGTATTCAAAAGATGGAAGCTTCAAATTTATATTACGCAGATTCTGATTATGCTGGATGCATGATTGATAGTAAAAGCACCACAGGAACTTGTCAGTTGATGGGAAATAGACATGTTTCCTAGTTTAGCAAGAAGCAGAATTCTATATCAACTTCCACTGCTGAAGCTGAATACATTGCTGCTGAGAGCTGCTGTGCACAAGTCCTAGGGTTAAGACAGCAATTAAGGGATTATGGGATTGAAGAAAGAGAAATTCCCATAATGTGTGACAATACAAGTGCAATAGCCATCACAGAAAATCCTATCTGGCACTCAAGAACCAAACACATTGAAGTAAGACATCACTTTATATGAGATCACATGGAAAAGAAAGATGTTGTGGTTTTCTACATTCCTACTGAAGATCAACTTGCTGACATCTTTACAAAGCCATTAGACAAAGAGAGGTTTGCTAAGTTAAGAACTGAACTTGGCATTATCAAGGTTGACTAAGTCTTTAATGATCAGAAGAGTACTGGAATTCACCAAGGGGACAAGTCTTTGCTCTGCTGGGTGTGCTCACTTGGAAGATTAGTCATTGGTATCAACAATTCCAAGTACTCATATAGTTTGGAAAATTGAGAAAATAAAGTTTCCAAGAGGATTGTTCTTTGCCCTGTTGGGTGAGCTCACTTGGCAGATCAGTCATTGGTATTAAACTTCATCTTGTATTTTCAATTGGTTAAAACTATGGTGTATAAAGATCAGCTGTGCATTCTATACATCAGCAGGCTGCTGAACCTACTGAAGTATATCAGCAGAGTGTAGCCACCCTGACCCTACTGAAGATCAAGTCTATTGAAGACAAAGGCTGCTGAATGTTATGTTGCTGATATAGTCAAACTTTAATGAAAGGCAACAGTGGAGTAAATGGATATTTATCTTATCTTTATAACTACTGTTACAAGGACACAACCGTTACTACACTAGTGGGATCAGTTAGTGGGACATGTGGCATTGCCATATTAATTTCAGTCTTAAATCGTGCATAGTGATACAGTACGTGCATAGTACTTGCCGGAGGTGTCCTACCCACTACATCTGCCTATATATATACACATGCTGTATATACGGGAATCACATTATATCCTCGGATATTTCTTACAAGTGTGAAAGCAAAAGTTTCAATCTTAATCTTCTTCATTGTCTCAAATTCTATTTATCAATGGCGGCTGAAGATGTGTATCTAGGATCTAGTCAAAGTGTTAGAGGATATGTCATAGATGCAAATGTAACAGAACTGGCAATGATTCTGGGAAGAAGAATAAGAAGATATGAAGGCCTAGAAAACGTACTCAACATCAGATTGGAAAAGATTTCTTACAAAAAATTTGTGATTTTTGGAGAAACATGGTGATTAGAGCGGATACAGAAGTGTTTACAACAACTGTAAATGCTCAGGAGATTGTGGTTACTACAGACCTACTAAGAGAGGTCTTTGGATTTAGTGAAGGAAATGGAGCTCCTACAAATCCAGAGTCTATGGAGTTATCAAAGTTAGAATTTGTGGAATCAATTAGAACAAATCCAAATGCACCAGTTGCCTTGAATATCATTGCTTTTGAGTACAACATGCGGAGCAAGTACATTGCAATGAACCTTTTAGGTTTAGTTGGTAGTTATGATATATTATCAGGACCTAAAATAGGCCTGATGATTATCATTTCCAGGAGTATGAAATTTGACTGGGCTGGGTTCTTTATACGTTATATGAAAAAGGTAATGACTGATGAGAAAGAAACCATCAAGAAGAGGATTATAGATAAGAAACCGGTTGGATATATGGGTTCAGGTTTCTTTGTCAAGGAAAAACCTTTGGGTTTGATGATTTAGACCTTGCTGAATCATTTGGAGATTGTTAATGTTGCTCCCTCCACCATTACAAGGCAAGATAAAAGCCATAAAAATTAACACTCCCATTCCTGGCTTAGATGATGATGATGTGGTACAAGAAGTGGAAAGTGATGACAATCAGGAACAAAGAACAAAAACACGAGATGATGTTCAACCTGATGCATCAAAGAAGACCACAGAGAAGAGAAAGCTACTGATACAAGTGAAATAATAGAGATCATAAAGCCAAAGAGGTCAAAGCAACCAGTAGAAACTGCTAAGTCTACTGAAGAACCTGCTGATGTGCCTACTGAGCCTGCTGAGCCTGTTAAGAAGACTGTTGTAGATATACATAGAGAACAGGTCAGAGAGGCATCAAAGAAAAGAAAATCAATCAGCAAGGAGCAATTGGAACAAACTCATGTTGGTTCGCCAGATAGACCTTCCAAGAGACAAAAACAAGTTGCCAAAAAGAAGGGAAGATATTGCATATGGAAAGAGTTGAGGATTCTGGAGGAACAAAGGGTAGAGGAAGAAGAAGTTTTTGTTGAGATAGAGCCTACTGTGGAGGTCACTGAGGTGTTGGAAAACCCTGCTGAGAATGCAATATGCAAGGGGGAAGATAAGATGGATGAGATCCCTACTGAGGAACATACGATTCAGTGGGAAGAAAGTGTACAACAACTGGAAGTAGTGGTAACAAATGTAAGAGTCTACTGATATTTTTGTTGTTGGTCCCTTGAAAAGGCTTTAGTTAATTTTAGAGGGAGGGTGAATAAACTTAACACTTAAAACTTTTGGAGTTGACAAACTCATCAAGGTCAGTAGCCTGCTGACTGTCAGTAGTTTGCTAACCACTCAGTAGTCTACTGACCATTAATGTTACTGAATTTGTTGCAGCAAAATATATGTAAATTAAGCCTTATTACTTGTTGTTAAAAGATGATACTAAGTATTGGATACTCAGTAGTGTAAGTGTGTGATTCAGTTGCTAGTTCAGTAGGTTGATGTGATCAGTATACTAAATGCAGAAAGTAAGTGCAGAAAGTAAGTAGGCAAATTTATAGTGGTTCCAGGTGGTGTAATCCTGTCAGTCCACTCTTCTCCTGTGATGTTCAAGGAAATTCACTAGAGATCCTTGAGGTTGCAGTTACAAAAATCCCTAAGCTGTTTGTCCTTCACCAATGACTATGGCTTCTCAAACTGAACACTTGAAGCAGTAGGATTCTTTGCTCCAAAGTATTCCACTGGTCCTTGATGGGTAGGATTGCATTTTCACCAGCTCCACCACACACACAACAGTTCTTGACACCCAAAAGATGCTTCTCTGTCTTCAGCCGGTTTCATGCAAAAGAAATATTGGCTCAAATAAATGATTCAGTTGTCAGCATCTTGATCAGGATGAAATGATCAGCAGCTTGATGTCTTCAAGTGTGTATACTTGATGAAACTTGACAGCAGGTTACACTTGAAGATATTTCTTGATCAGTAAGTTTAAGCTCAGTGTAGGTCAGCAGGGTGATTTTCTTGATCAAAAACTTGATAGCTTCGAATAGATTATTTTTGCTTCTTAATTTTCATCACTTGTATCTGAATCAGGAGTCTTCTATTTATAGATGAGAATCATGTGACTTATGTTTGAATTTCAAACATGGACGTTTCAGACTTGTCTCCATCTTGACTTGCTTTTGTCACTGTTCATAGGGTGACCTTTGTCGATCGACTTTTGTCGATTTTGGACTATCCACCCTTTGAATTGTATCCATTGGATAAAGCTCTGAATCTTTCCAACGTTCCTTTTATCTTGACCATTGATTTGTTGACAAAATCAAGTCTTGTAATCCATCATTATCCTTTTAATCTTCCAATGTAACCTTTGATTAAATCGAGAATTTTACTCAGCAAATATCTGAAGTATATCAGCCTACTGATGTACATATCTGTCAGCAGGTTTAAGTCTGTTGTGTTTTAATAAAACTTCAGCTGACTTCTTCTCATCTAACTTTTTATTGTGAAGTTAGAGTACACCATTTTGAACATAGTTAAGTTCCAATCACCACTTAACATATGGAGCTTAGACCTTGAACACAAAGTATATGTAATTAGTTTAAGTCATCACAGACTTCCCTAAATTTAGATTCCATGTCCTTGACGTTAAATACTAAGTTTAATCCCTTAGCCTTCAATAACTTAGTTTGAACCCTCATCCTTCAATCTTCAGCAGGTCCAAAGTAAGTCTACTGACCTAGACAGGTCTACTGATAAAGTCAGCTGACCATTTACAGTGCTTGCTTGATAAACCTATACAAAGATCAAACTCTAATAAACCTATACATTTGATCTAGACATCTTTTTGTCTTTGCTCTATAAAAACTAGTCTGGCACTCATCATTAAAACTTAAAATATGTCCAACATTTGGGTCTGTTGAAGAAACTCTGTCTCACTTAGTTGAGACATTTGGCAGTCAACAAGTTGATAAATCTGCTGCAAGGAAGCCTTCCATGCCTTATGAAAGGAAGACTAAGAAGCCTAAGGGGAATCCTGATTTTAAGAGGATCACACAGTATTTTGCATGTAAGTTTGGCTTTTACAAGAAACAGAAGCCTGCAGCAGACCCCATGACTAGATTTGAAGAGTGGGTTTTTGGAACTCTTGTGGTAGAAAATTTGTTAGGATTGATTGATACATCTTTCCTAAAAATGAGACTGCTGGAAATAATTGAGGATGGAAGAAAGAAAGGAAGCATTATGTTCAAAGATCAAAAATTCACACCTTTTGATGATAGTTCTGATTCAGATGATGATTATCCTATGCATCTTGGAGAGTCCAGTAGAATTTTAAAGGAAAAATCTACGGAGCCTGCTGGACAAGGATCTACTGAGAAGACCACAGAGCAACCTGCTATGGAAGATAAGTCTACCGAGGGTCAGCAGACTGATGATATAGAACAAGAAGCTATTTCTTTGCTTTCACTAAAGATTTGGAAGTACAAATTGCGCAAAGACAACACTTTTTGAAGATGCAATTTTAATGAATCTTCTTTGAAGTTGTTATGGTTTTAGCGATGATATCATTCGGAGGAATCGCTTAATATCAAGATAGCATTGATCTTGATGAAACTTTAGCACATCTTCTTTGAAGTCCGAAGAGAAATTGCTACTGATGGGTGGTGTTTTTAAAAGAAAACATGAATGTTTTTCATAGTGTTGTAGAGATTGAGGTTCGATCTGCAGAGTTTGAGGCACAAAGAATCGAACAAAGGTCGGAACCGGAGGTCCAAAATCCGAGGATCATATAGTACTTGGACAAAGGTTGGATTTGTTATTGGGATTGGAGGAATCTCCTATCATCGACATGGAACTTGCTTGAGGATGATGCTCTCTTTGCCACCATAGAACTCTTTGAACAAGGTGTCCTGTTGTTGATAAAAGCAAAGAGGCTCTTTGAAGAAGAATCAGGATGAGCAAGCTGTTGGATTATAATTTCAGTGATGAGGAATTCCAGCTACCATAAGCAGAGGAAGAAGAATCATCCATGATCATTTCTCTGATATGGATGAGCAAGATGATGATCCCTTTGTATAGGACATGACAAGAGCAATTGTGGTAAGAATACCAAGACCTGGAGATAATGTTGCGAGAATCGGTGAGAATTTTCTTTGGAAATATATTTGGTATTCTCGCCTGCATGCAGACATACATTTTGGAAGAACTGAAAGCTGTTAGAGAAGATATTACACAGTTATGAAATCAGTTAAAAAACAGTGAGCAGAGATTTGAAGATCTCATAATTTTGGTGGAAAATAGAGGCAGAACCACTGAATCTACTGCATCAAGTGTCACAAACCTACAGTTCAAAGTCAGAGAAATTTATGAGAATCTTGACAATGTGTCCAGTGCAGCAAAACTCAATCATAAGGCTATTACTGAATCTCTTATCAATCTAAGCAAGAAAGTTGATAAGATGGCTGAGACATCAACCCCTGTTTCACTTGATCCTAAAATCTTGGACATGATGAATCTGCTGGAGCAAACAATTGAAGGCTGGATTACTTCAGTTGATACAAGAATAGAAATAATAGAAGGACAACTGAATAATTTGGTTAATACACAGGAAAGTGTTTTAGGCCTGTTAAACTGTTTTATTGATGATGTCAATAAGAGGGAAGAAGGGCAAACAGAAGCAAAAGAGGCAGCAAGAGTTGACAACAAGAAGAGGTTTGAGGCTGATGTTAATTCTTTTAGAGCACCTACACCTGGCAGAGTACATTTGACAGATGATTTGCTGAAAGAGTTCAAGACTGCATACTGTGCAAGAAGGAAACCTTACCATGATATGACTTTCATAGAAGGTCTAGAAGCTTTCCTTGCAAACAAATTGTGGGAAACAAGGATTAAGTTCTTAAGAGCTACATCAAGAGGAGGTCACAGAGGAGCTCATGGAGGAAGAGGTCAGACTGCTGAACATAGACTAAGGAACTTGTCAGCAAATGACTCTTTGGAAGAATTCAAGCATTTCTATATGAGACAATGATTCAATTGGCAAAGCACACAGTTGACTCTACTTGAGGCTTGGAAGAGATGGAAGTTCGTACATACTTGGATTGACTTCTCTACACTTGAAAATCAATGGATGCTAGAAGTGGTTAAGGAAATCAGGGAGTATCAACAGAAGAGAGATCAAGATAGAGACAGGAACTACATCAGCAGACTCATATTTATGCTTTTTATCTTTATCCTGATTCTAGTTGTAATATCTTTTGAACAAGTTTGAACCTCAATAATATATGAATGAAATTTGTTCTGTTTTTAGTGTTTTTACCTTTTTGCTTTGCTGTAAGGAGGATATTGACATCATCACTAAAAAGGGGGAAATCGTTAGACATATTCTAGTTTTAATGCTGAGTGCCAGACTAGTTGTAATAGAGCAAAGACAAAAAGATGTCTAGATTGAATGTATAGGTTTACTAAAGTTTGATCTTTGTATAGGTTTGATCAATCAGGCACTGTAAAAAGGTCAGCTGACTTGATCAGTAGACCTATCTAGGTCAGTTGATTGTCTAGGTTAGTAGAGTGTCTAGGACCTGCTGATGGTTGAAGGCTGAGGGTTCAAACTCAGTAATGAAGGCAAAGGGATCAAACTTAGTATTAAAAGTCAAGGAAATGGGATTAGAATTTAGGTTAAGTCTTTGATGGCCTAAACTGATCACATATACCTTGTCTTGAAGGTCTAAGTTCCATAAAAAGTAAAGTGATGATTGGAACATGGTTATGTTTAAAAAGGTGTACTGTAACTTCACAATAAAAAGTTAGATGAGAAGCAGTCAGCTGAGATGTTTATAAAACATAGCAGGCTAAGAGTCAGTTGACCATATATGTACATTAGTAGATTTTTAATACAGGTGACTGTTGAATGTAAAGGTCAAATTAATACATGTTTCTGAAAGATTAAGTGGATAAGGAGGAATTACAAGCATTGGATTAATTAGTCAATCAATGGCTAAGATGAAAGGGACATTGTAAGGATTTCAGAGCCATATTTAAAAGGATTTATTTCACTGGTTGACAGACTGGACTGTCAGGAGGACACTGACAGTGTCAATAAGGTACAACAGAGGGAATTTCAGGAATATTCAGAAAATCCTATCACGGTTGTATTTGAAATTCAAATTCAAATCACACGATTTGCACCTATAAATAGAGACCCCTGATTCAGATTATACATAAGAGCAAGAGAAAAAAAAACTAAGTATTTTGAAAAGGAACAAGCAATATCGATCAAGTTTAATCTTACCCTGCTGATACAATCTGAGCTTTAACTTATTGATCAAGAATTTTCTTTAAGTGTTTCTACAATCAAGTTCTATCCAGTATACACACTTGAAGACTACAAGCTGCTGATCTTTTCATCCTGATCAAAGCTTGCTGAAAGCTGAATCACTTTCTTGATTCAACCCCTTTTTCAAGAAGAACCTAAAGACAGAAAAGCACTGCTGAAGTGTCAAGGACTGTTGTGTTATGTGGTGAAGCTGGTGAAGAGGCAATCCTACCCTTCCAGGACTAGTGGAATACTTAGGAGCAGCAATCCTACCTATTTTTAGTGTTTAGTTTGTGAAGCCATCGTTATTGGCCAAGGACAAACAGTTTAGGATTTTTGTAACAGCTATCTCAAATGTCTCTTGTGAATTTCCTCCAACATCATAGGAGAAAAGTGGACTAACAGGATTACACCACTTGGAACCACTATAAAACTTGCCTACTTTAATTTACTGCATTTACTTTCTGCACCTTACTTTATTTGCATGTTTATCACATCAATCTGCTGAATTAGCAACTGGAATCACACTACTTGCACTACTAAGTATCTAATACTTAGTATCATCTTTAAACAACAAGTATCGAGGCTTAATTTAATATATTCCATTACAACAGATTCAATAGTTTCAAAAGTCAGCAGACTACTGAAGGTCAGAAGACTATTGACCCTAGTGAGATTGTAAACTCCAAAACTTTTTAAATGTTAAGTTTATTCACCCCCCCCCCCCCCCCTCCCTCTAAACTTAACCAAAGCCTTTTGAAGGGACCAACATATTTAATTACTACGCAATTTATTTAATCATTATTGCTTAAGTTCGATGTTCTCTATGATACCACTGTTAGAAAATCAACTAGTTTTACGCAGCGGAATTTAAAAAATGTATTTCCGATCCCAAGATCGACTTCATTTAAAATAATAAACACATTAAGTAGTTGACGGTGAATACCTTGTTTGATCTATAAGATTGAAGCTTTGGCCGTCTAAAGAGAGTAATCGTGCATGCAAGCCATCCACGTGTCCGGCCTCTATCAATATCCATACGAGCACCTCACCGGAATCCTCCTTGGATAGCTACTAGACAAACCCAGTTGCTAGACTAACCTTTTCTCTCTCTCAATAACTCTCTTTAAGAAGCCCTCGGTTTATTTGTAAATTAAAACTCTTCTTATTGTGATGTATAAAAGAACTAGCAACCCCTTTCTTATATAGGGAATATGACGCGTCCCACTGTGTCCCTTTCCCAATTGGAAAAGCATCTTGTGTGGAGTAAGGAGAAAGAAAATATTTTACTAGTAAAAATAAAGAAAATAAATATTCTAGATTTATCTCATTTAATTTAATATCTCATATTAAATAAATCCAAGATATTGTCAATATTTAATATTGATTATTATCTCTAAGTATTACCATAAATCTATTTATAGACGTGTACAAATCCATATATATCAATATCTAATATTAATATATGATAAAACTATTAATTAAATTGCACGATCCAAGTGTATCTAATACACTTAAAAGTGGCGCCCCATGTAGCCATTAAATGGCTTCCGGAATATTCTTTACTTAATCAACACAATTAATATATTGTATTAAATTTATTCATAATAAATAAATACTACAATATTAATTTAATCACTATAACAATTTGTAGTCGAGATAAACCTTCCTTATTTGGTTAGCACTATAGCCACAATTTAATCCGGCTATATGTTCTTATGTGTGTGACCCAATGGGCTTCCGAATATATTGCCGGTAGACATAAAGTGAATTTTTTTTCCTTCATACCTAACGATCACAAAATAGCGTCTAGCAACACATCATGACCTCCAATAATCGAAATAGTCAAAAGCAATGACTACTACCTTTCATGTGAAACAGTTACCTTGTAAATATAATCCTATCGCTGTAATAATATCAATATAATCGTATCTCGAGTGTCAATACATCAATGATCATATCTTATAATATGGTTATCATGTTCTCTCGGAATAAATCATTTACTCACACTTTGCAAAGATTCACGAGAGCAAGACATTCCTTATATGAAGGCCATTTCGGATATATACTCCTACTCTTAGGATACGCAATTTCCGGATGAACAAACGTGTATCCTACGCATGCTTCAATATCATACCCAAGCACTACCGCTTGATTGCCCCTTGGCTAGGGGAAACCTCAATAGTGTCAAAGCATAACAATCCACACTGTGATGCCATGAAGACTCCGGTCTTAGGATAATTACACAACTACCACATACTACGACACTTTATATAAGTGGGCCAATCTAACGTACGTATTCTCTAATACACGTCCATGTACAATCCAAGTGTCTCCACACTTCGATAGACGAGATCTATCCCTATCTTCTATAAGCTAGAAGACATATAATACGTACTAGTCTAAACGTGCTATCAATGTCCTATTTGAAAGTACATACGACTAGAGACATTTAATTATCAAACTTATTAAAGTGACTAGAGATCTCATCAACCAAAATCACAATTAAGTATCACAAATTAATACTAAGGACGTTACTATATATCCAGTAACATAATTGGTTCATAAAGATTAAAAAAAAATATAATAACAAAAGTGCCTTTTATTAATCATAATAAACTTATTACATGAATTAAATAGACTGTAAATGACCCAACCCAGTCGGATTTGGTCCAACCCGATTGGGTTTAGGACACCAATTCAACAGGAAGCTGATAAGGATCTTCCGGGCACGCCTTGTTGATATCAGTAAAGTGCACTCATTCTCTACTTGCCATTGTGTTTCTTTACCATCACAACATTAGCTAGAAAAGTACGGTAATGTGGCTAATTTATGATTCCATCTTGTAGAAGCTTTTCGACCTCTACCATTATCGTGGCTTCTTTCTCAGAAATGAACTGTCGGGCCCGTTGTGGGTTCATTTTGAAGGCAGGGTCGACGTTTAGATGGTGTAGTGTGACATCGGGCTCAAATCCACTCATATTGGTGACAACCCATGCTAACGCATCTATGTTTGCTTTCAGCTGGGCGATCAAAGCTTCATTTTCCAAGGTGGCTAGATGAGCCCCAATCTTGATTTTTTGGTCGGGGTAGGCCTCATTGAAGACCACCTCGACGAGCTCTCTGTCTGCTGTAAAGTCTGGCTCATACCTATCCTGTAATGTTTCACATTCAACTTCAGTGGGGATGAGTTCTCTAACCATACAAATCATGCTTTGGCCCACTGGCGGATCTGGCTGTTCGATACGGGGCCTTTTGGTTTCAGTCCTCGATTCCTGAATGTTGTGAGGATCTTTGCAGGCTCACTGACTGATACCCCAACTCTATTGTCAATTTAAAATTTTGCCCGCTGATGTGGGATCGAAACAACCATTTGAAACTGTCGCAAAGCTGGAGCCCCTAAGATCATGTTATAATTGGACTAGAGATCTACTACCAAGAATGTTACCTTTTTAGTTCTAAAGGGGTATAAATCTCCCATTTGCACGTTAAGATCAATGCCCTTGACCTGAATTATGTGGTTCATGAAACCCTCGAGGGTGCCATTATACCTCGTCAGTGGTGGCAGCGAGCTCCTTGAAGCAGCTGTAGTATAGTGTGTCCTGACAGGATCTTGTGTCTATCATGACCCTGCAAACACAAGCTCGGTTGACAACCACTGAAATGCTGAGGCATGAATCCTCTACATTAGTAGAAGTCACCAGCTCGCTATGGGTAAAAAGAGCATTTGCTCGTTCCCGCATAGGACAGTTGTTGTTCTACATGCTTGTTGATAGAACCAATTCTATGTTTAATCTGTTTGTTGCTCAGGAGACCCTCAGTGATGATGCGGATCTCTTTGACATAACTGCAAGCCAGGCGGTTATTTCGATCAGGGCCGCCTCCATCTTTCTTGTAGTGATCCATCCTGCTACGGGCTATCAATTTCTCAACTTTATTTTTCATCATCAGATGCACTCCTCGGTGGTATGACCCTCATGCGGATGATATGCACAATACTTACTCGCGTTTCGGCGATTATCCGGCTTCATTGGATATGGATCAGGAAGCTTGTCCCTTACCTTGTTCATGATTTGAGTATATGATACGGTAAGGGGAGTCAAGTTCTCCTCTATAAATTTCTCGAGCTTCTTGATATCCCAATCCCGATTTCTACGGGTATCCTTGGTCAGACTGTGCTCAGCCCTCTGTTTCTCTTGTGTGACAAGGATGCATGTAGCGGCTTTGTCGCGGCATACTTTCTTGCCGTATCTAACATTTCTTGGTGGTTGTTCGGTTAGTTCAGGGCGAAGTATGATTTGAGATAGCCCGTACCTAGCCCTTCCTCGAAACTGGTCATAACCACATTGTCTGCAATACCTCTCGTCATCTTATAAACTTTGTAAAAACATTCGTAGTAACTGTGAGTTGACTCATATTCGCCGTGACTGAGCACGTCGATGTGCATTTTCTTAGGTTGCCCACTGACTTGGAATCGTATGTAAACTTGTTGACCTGGTCATCCCAAGAAAGGGTCGATCTCGGTTGCAAACCGTGGATCCATGAAGCCGCTATGTCCTGTATGGCGCCTACAAAGACTATGCACCATGCGTCCACGATGGGTGTGGACAAACAGATCTTGCTTTTGAAAGTTGGAAGCCAATCATAGGGACAACTTGTTTCGTGATAGTTGGTGAAGGCACGGTAATGGATACCACCTCTCGGGGCTGCTTTTAGGATGTCTGTTAAGGGTGATTTTATACGATTTCTAATGATATATTTTATAATGATTTCCTCCACATTTATATAATTTGCATAGAAAATGAGCGTTTAATCGATTTATTGAGCAAGTGAGGTTTTAAACGGTTTAATTGCAAAAGTGGTTGATTTATGTGTTTTATCGTTGGTTTTATATGTGATTACACTTTGCAATGTTTTGATGTCTTGTAGATACATATTATCGATCTAAAAGATGATTAAAAGATGATAAGGTTTGGATTTTGAGCATTATTATATCAACTCAAGTCATAATTACTAAAATGTATAAGTAGTAGTTATCTATCTATCCATATATTTATATATATCTTCAAAGGAATAAAAATATTCCTTGGGACCCCCAAATATTCCCTTTGTCTTTTGTTTGTCTCTTTTGTTTTTTTTTCTTTCTCTCGTTTCCTTTGATGATATATATATATATGTATACATATACTGTACTGTTAAAACTTTTGTTGTCAGAAATACTCGTGGTTCGATTCTTTGTGTTCAGGTAAAAAAGATAAGAATTACTGCGGAGACGGAACTAAAGACTGAATCACGAGACGAGAGTTTTGCCTGACTGAAGCAAGAAAAATCTAAGAGGGGACAAAGAGAATCTTTTGGAGACAAAGAGAATATTTGATGAAGAAGGCATGTTTTGAGTCCTAAAGATGGATTTTTGAGGAAAGAGAAGAAGATGCCACGAGTTTACGAGATCAAGCGGATCAATATTTTCCAACGACTTCTACCGTAACCTGTTTTTCGATGGAAATTTGACCCGACTTAGAGGCATTTTCAGGGGACGAGGTCTTGATGAAAGTTGTAGATACTAAAATGATCTTTCCAACGCATTTTGAATCACGTCAATCGGAGTCTACAACTCAAGTTATGATTTTTTTTCCTAACAGCTCAATTATGGACGAGTTGGATTTAATTCCCTAAAAATATTGCATGTTACTTGCAATGATTCTCTCCCTAACAAACTCCAAGCCTATCTAACAAACTCATCATTACTCCAAGCCTACCCAACTAACTCCTAGCCTCCCCAAATGATACCTCCCTTATATCACCTCCCATTATATACACACATCCATCACCATACATGGGAGGATATATCCATCATAACTCCTCCATCTAAAAAAAAGAGAAGCCTTGGCCGCCCCTTCCTTGGCCTCCATGGCCATCCCTTTTCCATGTTTTCTCTTCACTTTTATTTCTTTTCTTGAAGATTTGAAGATGTGTGTATGCATATATACATATATGTCTATGTATATCACTATGTAAGCATACATACAAGCTCCTTTCTTCATCTTTTTCTTTTAGTTTTGGGATCATATATGTATGCATATGTCTATGTATGTATATGTATATGCTTGTATGTATAAATAAATTAAGTTGTAAATAAAAGCGATGATGAGAGGCTAAGCACGTTGGAACAAGCCTTGTGAAGCCGTTTCTTAGCAACATCTCGATTTGAATCTGGATTATCTTGTAAGTTTTAATAAAAGTTGTATCTTTCTATGTTTTTGTTGTTGTTATGCAATTTATATCGAGAGATGGTTGCTATTTGATGTTTAACGTTTGACGAGTCGTTGTTAAACCTTAGATCACCATAGTCAAGATTGGATTTTTGATCTAAAAATAACGAGAGTTGTTAGGTTGAATATCTAGATTACGAAATTGAGAGATTTCACACCTTTGTTATGAAAGCGTTAATCTTTAAGATCGAAAGATAAAAGATTGATAGGCGAATTATCTACGAAAGTAGAAATTCATACCTTTGATGGGTGAATCACAATTTTCGTTCAATCACTACAAGATAATCCAGAGAAGAAATAGAGTGTTGTGGAATCGGTGGATCATTGCTTGTTCGTTGTTAAATTAATTAAAGAAAAAAAATCGTTTGTGCTGTCTTGCTTCGTTTTCATCGTAGTAACTGTAGTAATTTTATTGTAGTTTTAGTTATAAAATAGGTACAACTTAGTTAGCTCGGCTCGTAATTATCCTTCACGGCTTTAGATCGTTGATCTTCTGTCCGGTTTACATTTTGTTGTTTTCGTTTTTAGTTTTGTTTTGTTATAATTCTAGTAATAATAGTAGTCGTGACAACTTTGAAAAATTAAGAACTAGACCAACCTCGATTCCTGTGGATCGACTCCAGTTTTAATCATTTATACTACGATCCTCGCACTGGGAGTAAACCGGATTTATTTATTACTTGTTTGTTTTTGCTTTCTTTATAAAATCAGAGACAAGTTTTGGCGGCGCCGTTCTTGGGAATTTCGATACGGTTGTCTAGTTTTATTAATTTTTTAGTTTTTGTTATCAAGTTTTTCGTAGGTAGGTTTTAAAAAAAAAAAAAAAAAAAAAAAAAAAAAAAATCCATATCTTATCTTATCTTTGTCCCCTTCCCTTGTCCCTACTCATCAAAAAAAAATATTCCCCTCCCATTATCTTGTCCCCTTGTATATATATATATATCTAGCATATCTATATATATATATATATACACACACATACATATATATATATATATATATATATATATATATATACATATATATATATATATTTCACCTTAGTTTTGAAAAAAAAAAAAAAAAAAAAAAAAAAAAAAAAAATATATTTCGGTAAATCACTGAGTGGAGTCGATAATTACCAGGAAAAAAAAAAAAAAAAAAAAAAAAAAAAAAAAAACCAAGGAACACGTTTCAATCGTCGAGGTTGGGTGAAGGATTCTCGGTGAATCCCACTCTGCGAAAGCATAAGGAAAAAAATCCCGAAACCTCGTGATTTAGGTGTTGGTGTTCGAATTTGGTTTATGCAAACTCGAGTCGAGAAAGGTCCTTTGCTTTTTACCCACGACCTCGGCGAACCATAGTCAAACCAAGCGGCGAAGAGTCCGTCTGCGGTTCCTCACGGCGAAGGGAGTGAGGCCGATCAAGATCTTGAGAGCGTCTCGGTGGCGAGATCGAAGAAATAGTCATAATGGCTGCAGGCGATGAGCGTCGTTGGTGACTACGCCATGCCTGGTGAAGTCAAGGTCAACCCGGCAATCGTTTTACCCGCCATTAATGCACCAACAACCGAACTTAAACCTGGTCTTATCCAAATGATGCAACATGCATCCATCTTTCATGGTTTTCGATCTGAAAATCCTCGTACTCATATACACACATTTACGGAAATATGTGAGTGCGACTCGCATTCAAGGAGTTAGTGAGGATGCGATAAAATTAAAACTTTTTCCATTTTCCTTACGGGGAGGATAAAGAGTGGTACCACTCTCTCCTGTGACGACAATCACCACACAGGCGGAACTAGAAAGAGTTCCTGAGTCAATATTTTCCACCATCAAAGACGACCCGGTGTTTAAATGAAATTTTCACTTTTATCGGAAGGAAAATGAGTCTTTCTTCGATGCGTGGAAGAGGTTTAAATCTCTTCTTCGTAAATGTCCCCACCATGGTTTGCCTTTTTGAGAGGCAAGTCAATACGTTTTCGATTGGATTGGTGAGCTCACGAAGGGCATGGTCAATAGTTCTTACGGTGGAGCATTTTTAAAGAAAACACTGACGAGGGTGGGCATTATTCGAGGATATTGCCAAATACAATTATGCCCCTCATATCAAGCTATCCAAGCACCTCCTCCTCTAAGATCGAGGAGGTGAATATGCAAGCTTGATCGCCATCTTGCTGCAAAAGCGAGATGGCGACCTCTCAAATTTCTCTAATCCGATTAATCGTAATTCTTCCTTTCCACAGAACTCTCAAGTTACATCTTTGTGAGAGTTGTTGCAGGTGGACATATGGTTGGCGGTGTCAAATTTTCTCCCCTACGCTTATCAAGTTAATCTTTGTTCATGACTATAAGCGGTATAATCCGATCCACATGTCGAAATTGTGACAATGTGGGACATACATCTCGTTTACATCCTATGAGCGGACGAGAATCTTTGAAATAAACGCTTTCTTTGGCGGTCCAATCAGAGGTTTAATAATCAATTCTCCGGCGAGTAATCTTCAAAACCAGGAGTTTTGATCGAGAATCAAAATTTCAATCCAAATTCAAATTTTAATCAAAATCAAAACTTCAATCGAAACCCTAGTTACAATCGAACGAACTCCAATTTTTCCAATACAAATCAAAAGTTCAATCGAAATTGGCCTAAAAATTCTAATTCTACATTTCAAAATCGGTCCACCGACCTTATCCATAAAACTTTCAAAACTCTCAAGGCCCTCCCAATCTAACAATCTTGAAGCTAAGTTGGAGGAGCAAAATAAAAGTATCCAACCGATGAGTACAAACAAGAGTTTTGAGAGGCAAATCGGGCAATTTGGTGAGCAGTTAGCTCCACAGACCATGAGGCATTTGCCCGATTTCATCGAAAAGAATCTAAAGGTGGTCAAGTAGCTCAGACGGATTTAAATCACAGCCAATGCTGCGACCTAGTTCCTTCAATTCCGTATGGTAGAGAAGAGGCCGGTGCCATGAATCTCGATCTGGTACTCAACTAAGTGGTCCCCGAACCAGGGGAAACCACTAACCCCTCCTGCCGCCGATGATGAGGCAGGGGAAGTCGTGCATCCATGCCCCTACATTACTGTTTGATAGTACTCGGTGGTGACCCACGAGAAGTAAAGAGTTTGAAAGACCTCGGTGCATTTGAACCCACGAGAGATGAAAAATCCAGTGAAAGTCAGGTGGCTGATCCCCTGACTAGTAAAAGAAGTGAAAAGGTGGTAAGGTGGAAAGATTTGGAAGATAAAGCTGTCAGTTCATCCTCGAAGCAAGTGTTTTCTGAGGGTGATTTAAAGAAACTTCCATATCCACCTAGAAAAAGCAACATCGCCTTGCATGAGGACAAGAATTATGAAAAAGTGCTTAATCTTCTGAAAACTACTCAGGTTAATCTTCCATTATCTGATGTTTTGGTTGAGATGCCTAAGTATACTAAGTTTATCAAGGATGTTGTTTCTTCTAAAAAGAAGCTCGAAGACATGGATCGGTTGATTGGTAAGGATTGCTCTATGATAAGTTATGATGATCTACCAATCAAAAGGGGTGACCCTGGGAAGTTTGTGCTCACATTGTTGATGGGAGGCTTAGTCTTTCCAAATTCTTTATGTGACCTAGGTGCATCCATAAGTCGATGCCATTGTGCGTCGTAAGCGACTTTGGGTTGAATGATCTTTTAGAACCCACAACCATGAACCTTCAATTATTGATAGATCTTCCAAGAAAGCTCTTTGGGATATTAAAGGATGTTCTAGTTCAAATAGATAGATTCACTTTTCCGGTTGGTGAGTACGTCTGACACCTTTGGGAAGGATGAGAATACCCCTTTGATACTTGGAAGACCTTTTCTTTCTCTGACTGAGCCCTCATTGGCTGTGATGGAGGCCAAGTGACCATCTGAGTTGGTGATCGGGAGGTGAGCTACGAGTGTCTCCAAAGCTATTCAGAGACCTACGATTATCCAAGCTGGCTTCTACATAGAAGATATGTCGATGATTTTAATGATTACATAGAAAAGCAAGTCATGGCTGTTGGCCCGAATATGAGCGATTAATAGAGAACTTGAATAATCATGGTTGGGTGAATCTAGAACAATTAGAAATTTGAATTTGATAAATATTTGTTGAAAGGAGAAGCTTTGGCGGTGGGACCACTAAGTAGACTCGGTGATGTTGAGTTAAAAAGTGGGGAGCTTAAATCGAGTTTAGAAGACCCCTGCAGATCTGATGCTGAAGCCGTTACCTAAGCATCCAAAATCGTGTTCTTAAGAGAAGGTGACAAACTTCCGTTGATTATTTACGCCAAGCTATCTCGATTAGAAGAGATGAAGTTATTGGACGTCTTAAGGCAGAATGAGAAAGCCTTTGGTTGGCAAGTAGGAGACATCGAGAGGATATCTCACGACATTTGTATGCACAAGATTAAGGCGAAGAGGGTGCCAAGTGTGTTGAGACTGACCCAGGAGGAGGCTCAACCCTCATATGCAAGAGGTGGTCAAAAAGGAGATTATTAAGCTTTTAGACATGGGTATCATTTACGCAATTGCTGACAGTGAATGGGTATCTCCTACTCAGGTAGTTCCTAAGAAAGGTGGAATTACTATTGAGAAGAATGAGAAGGGCGAAGAAGTAGCATTGAGACTCGTTACTGGTTATAGAGTTTGTATCGACTATAGAAAGCTCAATGAAGTTACAATGAAAGATCATTTCCCCCTTCCATTCATTGACCAGATGTTAGAGCGTCTGGCAGGACATGCATTCTACTGTTTCCTTGATGGATATTCAGGATATTTCGGATACCCATAGACCGGTGACCAAGAAAAGACCACTTTCACTTGCCCTTATGGTACATTCGCTTACAGCGAATGCCATTCGATCTTTGCAATGCCCAGCTACATTCCAAAGATGTATCTTTGGCAATCTTTGATGGGCTTGTTGAAAAGTGTATGGAGATATTCATGGGGCGATTTCTCGATCTTTGGTCAATCCTTTGATGATTTGTCTTGATAATCTTGACCAAGTGTTATTCATTTGTGTGGAAAAGAACTTAGTCTAAATTGGGAAAAGTGCCATTTTATGGTAGATGAAGGAATAGTTCTTGGCCACAAGATCTCGACCAAAGGAATGGAAGTGGATAGGGCAAAAGTGGAAGCTATAGAGAAGATGAATTTTCCTAGAAATGTCTTGCGAAGTTAGAGGTTTTCTTGGACATGTCGGTTTTTATAGGAGATTCATTAAGGACTTTTCCAAGATAGCCAAGCCCCTTTCTACTTTACTTAGAGAAGGCGTCGTTTTAATTTTGATGATAGTTGCAAGCAAGCGTTTAAGGAGCTTAAAAATCAATTGATTTACTGCACCGATTCTTATCTCTCTGATTGGAATCTACCCTTGAACTTATGTGTGATGCATCCAACTATCTTTGTTAGTGTGAGTCTTAGGACAACAATTAAGGAAATTCAGCCTATTTCTTACGCTTGATCCACACTAAACCCTACTCAAGTTAACTACACCACTACGGAAAAGGAATTATTGGCGTAGTCTTCGCTATGGACAAGTTTCGTAGTTACTTGTTGGAGTCTTTGCAATTCTTGTGTGGGTGATCATCACGCCGCTGCGATATCTCATGACTAAGAAAGATGCTAAACCGCGCTTACTACGTTGGATAACGATCCTGCAAGAATTTGGCGTTCATATTAAAGACAAAAGGCGTTGAAAGCGTAGTAGGTGATCATGTTTCAAGGATCTTTGAATGAGGAAGAGAAAAAACCCGGATGATATAGACCTTTACTTTCCTCTAGAAAATGTTATGCTAATAGACGATTGCGCTCCAAATGTTCCATGGTATTCTTCCATCGTCAACTACCTGCATTCCCAGTATTTAAATCCGGAATTTTCATATCAGGAGAAGAAGAAATTCTTCTCTGACTTGAAAACATTTGTATGGGATGAACCTTACCTCTTCAAGATTTGTAAGGGCGGATTGTTAAGAAGATGTGTTCTGAATCGAGCAGCGTGATATCATTAAACAATGCCACAGTGGGCCTCTTGGTGGCCACTTTGGTCCCTGGAAAACCGTTGCTAAAATCTTTCGATCCGGTTTCTATTGGCCCACGATCTTTAGGATTGAAGCCTTACGCAAGGCTTGTGATATGTGCCAACGAACCGGTGCTCTAACTAGGCGTTTTGACATGCCATTAAAGCCCATTTTAGAATGTGAGGTCTTTGATGTATGGGGTATTGATTTTATGGGTCCGTTTCCATCTTCCTGTGGAAACAAATACATCTTAGTCTGCGTTGACTATGTGTCAAAATGGGTGGAGGCTCAAGCCACTTCTCGCAATGACCATAAAACGGTCATGAGCTTTCTTAAGAAAAATATCTTTGTGAGATTTGGATGTCCCGTGCCTTAATCGGTGATGAAGGAACACACTTACGCAACCGACCACTAGAGAAAGTCCTTGAGAAATATGGTGTCCGGCACAAAATTGGCACACCATATCACCCTATGACTAGTGGCCGGTCGAGAGAAGCAATCGAGTTTAAAGAAGATCTTGGAAAAAGTTTATGCTTGATCCACAGAAAGATTTGAGTCTTAAGTTGGATGATGTACTATGGGCGTATCGAAGGCGCCTATAAGACCCAGCGGTACATCACCCTATCGGATGGTATATGGAAAACCATGCCACTTGCCGGTTGAGTTAGAGCATAAAGCGTATTGGGCTACTAAGTTCTTAAACTTCGATACCCAATCATGTGGTGAACATCGATAACGCTGCGGTTGCATGAGTTAGATGAGTTTAGACTCAAGCCTACGAGAGTGCCAGGATGAGTAAGGATAGAATGAAACTCCTTCATGATGCAAAGATCATCAAGCGAGAATTTCAAGTTGGGGAGCAAGTTTTATTGTACAATTCAGGTTACATCTGTTTCTGGAAAGTTAAGGACACGTTGGTCCGGCCCTTTGAAAGTGCAAATCATTCTGGAGGTGTTTTAGAACTAAGAGGTCATGGTGACGGCCGTTTGAGTGAATGGTCAAAGGTGCAAGCATTATATAGGTCAAACCAAAAAGAAACCTTTGATTGTTCATTTCCTCGACATCCTCGGGTGTGGTATGACCGAAGTCACTTGAGTTTGATGAATTTTCACCCGACTTGTTTTACGAGGATGACGGCAGTAGTTCATTAAAGGAAGTTATGGCTGGTAGTTGGGATATGAAAGAACTTAAAAGGAGGCACAGATTAAAGAGAAAGTTTGAAAAAGAAGAAGTCTACAATGGGGAGGATTAAAAGTGTTTGGAAAACAATGAAACTTGACCCCGTGTGTTAGATCTTGTTTCTGCAGACCACACCAATGATCGAGCTTACGATGTAGTGGTGGAAGGAAGGTGAAGTGGCACTTTGATCCAGGCTAAGAATAGCTTTGTTGAACATGTTAGTCTTTTACGATCAGGACATTAAAGAAGCTGGATGTTTTTTTAGAATAGGTATTTTTCTATGTTTAAAAAAAAAAAAAAAAAAAAAAAAAAAAAAAAAAAAAACCAAGTCTCGGGATGAATGTTTTGAATATCATTAAAGAGGAGCGATTAGGTGGTTATCCGAAAATCCCGAGGTATAACAAAGAGAAAATTCAAATACTTCATTTCTTGGACTTAGGTTGTTGAACCACGAGGATCTGGGTATAAAAGACTCACTACATTTCATTTTATGATCTAGTAGGAATATCGACTTTGAGTTGATGATATATGCTCATGTGATACTCTACATGATACGTATATGCTTAGATGTCCTATGTTTCACTGTATGGTGATTTTTCCATCGGCGATTATTTCTGTGCTTGTATCGATTTTTACGTGTAACATGTTATATTCCCCGTATCCCGAGATATTTCCGTGTTTGTCAAGTGTGCGAGGATATTTGCGATAGTGATTGTGCGCTTCAGGCGATGTCGATTTTCCGGTGGATGGTCCACGATCTACTACTTTCGTCGGACATTTACGGATCGGACGTCACATCCGAATTGCCTCTTTCGACTACAATCGGCTAAGTGTTCTTTTTCTTTTACTTTACGCACAACTTTGAGGACATGTTGTGATTTAAGTGTGGGGAGGGAATAGTCGGTTATGTGTATCTACCATTTGCTTAATTCATTATGATTCTAAAAAAAAAAAAAATATAGCTAAATTTTTGAAATTTTTAGTTTTTTCTTGTTTAGTCGAGTAAGCAATGCATATCTTTGTTCGGTTTTTTATAGTCATTGATGTTTGTATACCGTATGTTTAGTAGGTTAGTTGTTTCACCCGATATTATATGTTTCACAAGCCATAGTGAATGATGAGCTAAAATATAAAGCTATACCCTTTGGATTAGTGATAGTTGATTATCTTATAAGTCATGTGCTTAGTGCTAACGTATATATCGTGACGATTATGATAGTTTGTGTTTAGATCCAAAGTATGTTATCTTTGTGAATATCTTAGGTTTGAATGTGATAAGTGAAAGCGTAACTAAAGTCTTTGAAAAAAAATAATAATGAATAAATTGTTTATTTGAGGTGTTATGCTCAGTGGTCATTAGAAAAAAAAAAAAAATTTTACCACTGCTAGCCAGAAATCTCTAAGTAATCACATAAATAAATGGGTGTGTCGAAAGCTAGTCGATGATTGGAGTGAGGTAGGGCATTATCACGAAATGTCCTATACCACTATGATGACTAAAAGCTCACGACAGTTAGAAAAAGCTACCACATGATTTGAGTAAGGTAGGGTGTTATCCCGAAACATCCTATTCTACTATATGACGGAAAGAGCTCATTCTAATGTGCGTATAAAATTGAAAAAATTAATTAAAGACTTGGTTATCGTTAATCTTATACCTAGTATAAAACGCGTGAGATATGTTGTAGGGATTATCCTACGAGTATATCGTAGAAAGGTCCTAGATACATTCTATTATCCTTTTCGGGATATGTCACGTTTTGTAGGGTGCATCTTATAAGTATCATTTATTACTAGCTTGAAGGGGTATTAACTAGTTTGCTTTGAATTTTTCAAGTTTGGACTTAGTGGAAGTTTTCTATGGCTATGCACACACACGAGGTGAACCTCGATTTATTGAATATATGTTATATTTCTTTGAGGTGTCTATCTTTTCTCGAGCCTTGATTCTTGTTTTGTTTTGCTCGGGACGAGCAAAAGCTAAGTGTGGGGAGTTGTTAAGGGTGATTTTATACGATTTCTAATGATATATTTTATAATGATTTCCTCCACATTTATATAATTTGCATAGAAAATGAGCGTTTAATCGATTTATTGAGCAAGTGAGGTTTTAAGCGGTTTAATTGCAAAAGTGGTTGATTTATGTGTTTTATCGTTGGTTTTATATGTGATTACACTTTGCAATGTTTTGATGTCTTGTAGATACATATTATCGATCTAAAAGATGATTAAAAGATGATAAGGTTCGGATTTTGAGCATTATTATATCAACTCAAGTCATAATTACTAAAATGTATAAGTAGTAGTTATCTATCTATCCATATATTTATATATATCTTCAAAGGAATAAAAATATTCCTTAATTCCCAAATATTCCTTTGTCTTTTGTTTGTCTCTTTTTTTTTTTTCTTTCTCGTTTCCTTTGATGATATATATATATATGTATACATATCTTTATCTTTATTAAAACTTTTGTTGTCGAAATACTCGTAGTTCGATTCTTTGTGTTCGAGTAAAAAGATAAAATTACTGCGGAGACGGAACTAAAGTGAATCACGAGGCGAGTTTTGCCTGACTGAAGCAAGAAAAATCTAAGAGGGGACAAAGAGAATCTTTTGGAGACAAAGAGAATATTTGATGAAGAAGGCATGTTTTGAGTCCTAAAAGATGGATTTTTGAGGAAGAGAAGAAGATGCCACGAGTTTACGAGATCAACGGATCAATATTTTCCAACGCACTTCTACCGTAACCTGTTTTTCGATGGAAATTTGACCCGACTTAGAGGCATTTTCAGGGGACGAGGTCTTGATGAAAGTTGTAGATACTAAAATGATCTTTCCAACGCATTTTGAATCACGTCAATCGGAGGTCTACAACTCAAGTTATGATTTTTTTTCCCTAACAGCTCAATTATGGACGAGTTGGATTTAATTCCCTAAAAATATTGCATGTTACTTGCAATGATTCCTCCCTAACAAACTCCAAGCCTATCTAACAAACTCATCATTACTCCAAGCCTACCCAACTAACTCCTAGCCTCCCCCAAATGATACCTCCCTTATATCACCTCCCATTATATACACACATCCATCACCATACATGGGAGGATATATCCATCATAACTCCTCCATCTAAAAAAAAGAGAAGCCTTGGCCGCCCCTTCCTTGGCCTCCATGGCCATCCCTTTTCCATGTTTTCTCTTCACTTTTTATTTCTTTTCTTGAAGATTTGAAGATGTGTGTATGCATATATACATATATGTCTATGTATATCACTATGTAAGCATACATACAAGCTCCTTTCTTCATCTTTTTCTTTTAGTTTTGGGATCATATATGTATGCATATGTCTATGTATGTATATGTATATGCTTGTATGTATAAATAAATTAAGTTGTAATAAAACGATGATGAGAGGCTAAGCACGTTGGAACAAGCCTTGTGAAGCCGTTTCTTAGCAACATCTCGATTTCGAATCTGGATTATCTTGTAAGTTTTAATAAAAGTTGTATCTTTTCTATGTTTTTGTTGTTGTTATGCAATTTATATCGAGAGATGGTTGCTATTTGATGTTTAACGTTTGACGAGAGTCGTTGTTAAACCTTAGATCACCATAGTCAAGATTGGATTTTTGATCTAAAATAACGAGAGTTGTTAGGTTGAATATCTAGATTACGAAATTGAGAGATTTCACACCTTTGTTATGAAAGCGTTAATCTTTAAGATCGAAAGATAAAAGATTGATAGGCGAGTTATCTACGAAAGTAGAAATTCATACCTTTGATGGGTGAATCACAATTTTCGTTAAATCACTACAAGATAATCCAGAGAAGAAATTGAGTGTTGTGGAATCGGTGGATCATTGCTTGTTCGTTGTTAAATTAATTAAAGAAAAAATCGTTTGTCTTTGTCTTGCTTCGTTTTCATCGTAATAATCGTAGTAATTTTATTGTAGTTTTAGTTATAAAATAGGTACAACTTAGTTAGCTCGGCTCGTAATTATCCTTCCTGGCTTTAGATCGTTGATCTTTCGTCCGGTTTACATTTTGTTGTTTTCGTTTTTAGTTTTGTTTTGTTATAATTCTAGTAATAATAGTAGTCGTGACAACTTTGAAAAATTAAGAACTAGACCAACCTCGATTCCTGTGGATCGACCGTTTTTTAATCGCTATACTACGATCCTCGCACTTGGAGGGTAAACCGGATTTATTTATTACTTGTTTGTTTTGCTTTGCTATAAAATCCGAGACAATGTCCGCGTGAAGGACACTGGTGCCTCAGGTGGGCTTGGTTTCTTTGACAGTCTTACCCTTCTGTAATTTCTCAATATGTTTCCTTATCAACCCCAACTCATTTTCGACCTCAGTGGCCACAGGGAGTCGAGTTACACTTGGCCCCGGTTGTGATTCCCCCCATCCCTCTCTACGGGCACAGACTTGTAGAAGACTGGTAAGGTATTCAATGAGATCTCACACAGGGGTTGCACCGCGGCCATCGGCCACGGGCCAAAGGCGATTTAGGGCCGATTTTCTTCCCTCCTTAGGTCGTGAAGTGGCATGGCTGCTTGCCTCCCTTTCCGTATGACGGGAGTGAGTAGCTCTTGGAGGATTCAGAGTTGGTTGCACCTCTGTAGGCGCCTGTACCGGTGGAACAAACTTGCTGATAGGACGAGGAGGCTACCCCTCAGCTATAAGTTGCAAATTAGATTCCCGTATTTCTTCCATGTAATCCATATGGGCTTTGAGCGCCATATGAACTTTGTTGCAGACCCGTTCCCATGTTCGAGGATGCTTCTTGTTCTGGCTCTCGGAGAAAGACCGTTGCGGTGCCCTTTCCACGGCTTTGCCTAATCGCCGCTGCATGTATTTCCCTAGCTTGGGCCCTTTCATTGATGTAGGTCTATATGTCGGACTCGAGATCTTGTCTGGCATTGTCCCCAGTGTATAGCGCCCTCCTGTTTGTCTCACCGTGATGTGGTGTCCTTTCGCCACGTGGAGGATTGTTGCCATGTGTTGTGCCTTGGTTGCCCCCTTTGGACGGAGTAGCAGGTACTATGTTTTTCCCGCCAGTCATATTGATTTGATGGGCTACTGGGTAAACACGTAAAGTTGGTGATGGCGGCTGGAGCAAGCTTTAAACCCAGAATCCGGTTCAAACCCGATGATGATGGCACAATCAAGCACAAACCAACACAATCCTTTAACACTCAAGGATCTAAACTTACCAAATATGTAGGCAACCTGGAGATTTCGAAGGATCTTGTACTCAAGCTATGAAAATGCCGGTGACCGTGTTCTTCGTCTTGAAGATGATTTCTTGCTTAAACGGAGCAGAGATTCATGAAATTTACACCGATCGTATTGAATCTGCAACAAGGAAGCTGTTGTTGATGATCCTTGGACCGTACAACCCAAAAAATCCAAGCTTTTGTTGATTAGAGTGTTGGAAACGGTGATGCGTCCACACCGGTGACGCCGTGGAGATTGTTTTTGCAATGGTGGAAACGACCGGAAAATGCTAGATAAGGATGATTTTCCCGGTAATGGAGCCAACTGATATTGTCAAAAATATCACAGTAGCGGCAACGGTGTTTATTGGTGGATATCTAGCTGGTTATAGGTGATTTCTCCGGTGAAGTGTGGTGGTTTTTATGAAATATTTGAAGTGTGGGTATTGGACACGTTGCTGTATGAGTGCGAACACAATAGTCGACAAATTGGCACAGTAACTCTGTTTGTGTTAATTCTCAGATGCTTTATGAGTTATAGGGGTGCCATTATATATAGGCGAATTGCTAATACCTATTAGGCTAAGTATGACAAGACATAATTAACAATGACGAGACATAATTAAATACAATCAAGAGAATAAGCATCCCACACGGTTGGTGCTGCGGCTCCACTTGATGCGGACATAATGTGTTGATCGTCTTGTGTATTAGCCAAATAAGCGTCAAGTGTGAATCTCGTTCGCCGTGTATAGTGGGCACGTGCTGAGGAGGACCGAATTCGGCTCCCAGCTTATGATGCGTCTGCGGGCAGCTCGAACAGACGGCTCGCTGCCTGATCAGGCATATGCTCATGCGGACCAATGGCAGTGTTGGCCGTTTGGCGGCGTGGGACCCTTGCCCGGGTCGATTGACAGATCGGTGAGACCGTTTGTGGGTTTGGTATATCGCTAACGAAAGTAGTTGGATAAGTAGTTGGATTATTAAGAAAATATATTAAACTAATGGAAGTAGTTGGATTATTGAGAAATTATAGATAATATAAAGGAAAAAGTAATTAATTGTTCATAGCTAATTTAAAGTGGTTTATTTTAAGAAACAAATCAAAATATGTGTTTGGACACACACGCACACAATAAAATAACTTTATTTATTTGAATAAAAAAGTTTTCCTTAATAATTTCTTTTTCTCCCAATACTATACTGTCTATACATCTATACCAAAATTCATACAATCAAAACACATTATAACCCAAAAAATTGTGAAATTTTTGGGTAGTACGTATCTACGTGTGGATATGTGAGGTGACACGATCAGAACCACACAGTTTGAGTGCAGAAAGAAATCGTGTGGTGTGTCACGGAGGCTATCCACACGTAAGTACGGTGTATGCAAAAACTTCCACACAAAAAAAAAAAAAAAAAAAAAAACCGCTTTTTCAATAAAAATTCACGCCCAAACGAAAACTTTGGTAAGTCGGTAGTTAGCCAACGCAAGTGATGACGTCTAGAAATGATTGAATAGTTCGGCCTGCAGAATAAATATATGTAGAATTGATGTGAGCTTTATCACTCACTGCTCTAGTGTGGGAACTTATTGTGTAGTATCTCCACACGTGTGGAGACACCGTTGTGGAGATACCGCAACCACATACTTTCATTCTGTATTTAAACTGTGTGGTTATGATCGTTTCATCCGTCACTTCACCCCAAATTCCCTCACCACACAATAATTTCCCCTCTAGTGTGTAGAGATAATCAGAAATGGAATCGGAAAAGAAATGGCAGAGGGCAAAGGGAAAGTGTGTGACGAAACAAAATTCGTCGGGTATAAAATCTAGGCTTTTTGATCTAGTGATAACTGTTGAGAATGAATAATCAAGAGAAAATATGAAAGAGGGAGAGGGACTTTTGTGGGAGTGATTAGACTAAGCCTGGGAATTTATCCAGGATGCCTACGTGTCCAATATGTATGTCGAAATCAAGTCTATCGTAGTTCTTTGCGGTTGTTTATATAGGGAGCAATGGTGCCCTAGGCCGTGTCCAATGTGGAATCTCTTTTCATGTTATTCAAGTTAGAGATAATTATGAGATTATCACTTGATTTTAGGAGATAATTATGTCATACCGATATTCGTATTAGATGATAAGGATCGGAACTTTAATGGCTTTGAATTCTTTCCATAACTATCGTATAATTATTGTCAATATCATATTCTCTGGCCGACCTTCGGCGAGAAGCCACGGTCAGGTAGACCGAGCTATACAGGTCTGCTCCTCGCCGACCTATGGTGGATTGGGAACGACCCGAACAGCCTTCCTCTACGAGGACTCAGTTCGGCCCTTAAGCCTATGATGGAACACCTGGCCCTTATGGTTAGGGCATTAGCTATACTCTTACCATTATTTAGGGTGTCATGTGCATGGCACGTGGAGTGGTGGAATCCGGTATTGTCATAAGCCCCCCCAGATCTGGCTGAATTCTTATGTTCATATCAGATATACTCTGTGTGCAGCTCGGCCGTACTGATCGATTTAAATTAATCTTCTTGATCGGTGGCTATGTTTAGTTATGATGCCGTTATAGCTTTTCTGAAAAATGATGCGTTTTTTTCAACGTCTTTTATGAGTGGAGCAATTTTCAAAGACGTGTTAAGGGGTTAACGTCACGTATTTATACCCCTTGTCATATCAACCATTGTCTCACCTCTTTTAAATTGACGACCGGGAGGTGCAAATTCAGATATACTACAATTCTTTCTTGAACCTCTGATTTAGCATGTAAGCTTCTTTTTTTACCTAATCACGGTTTCACAATTTTTCTTGTCGCTATATTCGTGATTTACTACAACCTAATGGCCGAAACAACCTTTGTTTTAGAGCAAAAAAGGGTTTTACAACTGTGCAGCAAATATGGGTTGGATCTGGGTACTTATGATCCTCGGATTCCCACTTCTTCCAACCCCTTCTCTTCGAGCCCCCCGCCTGGGTATTTTACCATATATGAGGATTACCTAGGCATTTCCTTCGTCTTCTCTTCCGTCCTGCATAGATTGCCGTATTTAATCATTATAAACTAATAATCAAGATAAACCAAATTTCAACGGAGTTAGGGCCATACTAGGTTTTGCTATCATCTGTAGATGGGCCAAAGTTAAGTTCACGGTTGAACTTTTCCGAGCATTTTACCAGGCCAAATCAATTGAAGATAACCTGGGTTTTTACTATTTTTCTCGCCGGACCAGGATTGTGTCTTTAATCGTGGATGGGCCATCCTCATACAAGGTTGGAAGGCTCGGTTTTTCTTCGTTCGCCACGAGTGGGCTTTAAGGATAAACAAATAGAACCGTAAGGAATAGCCCAAGGATAGATATCCTAAGATTCTTGAACCTCAGGCTCTTCAGGCTGTTCAGAATTCCAGGATGTATTTGAACTACAACCGTCTCCTGGCTGAGCTGATTTCGGCAGCTTCTATTGCCGAGGCCGGTCCTGATCCATATTTCCCTCCTAACTCATCTACTCAGAAAGCTTGTAGGATTTACGCTTTACCTATTTCTCTATTTTTTGCTAGGATTCCTTATTTGATTATTTCGAGACAAATCTTTCCTTGTTGTAGGGGATGCCTTTGCCGACTTGCTGAGTGCTGCTAATGAGGAGGGGTCTTTGCAGCCCATGGATCCTGAAGTGTCTTTGGAAACCCAAACAGGGGATCGCCTTCATGTCCCTCATGTTCGGTCTGTAGGACATACATTTAACTCGACCTCTGCTCAAGCGTTGGCCGACCTGAAAGATGACATCGCCCTTATGGATCCTACCATAGACCCGACTTCGATCTTGGAGCCCTCAAAAGTGGCTACTTCAAAGAGTAAGGCCGCCGTGAAGGCCCATCTGCCCGAGATCGACCTTGATGGAAGGTCAAGCAAGAGGATCCGAGTTGAGTCCACTCAGGAGCTAATGGTTCTAACAGAGAGGAGAAGAGGACCGGTTTTTGTTAAGGAGGAGGGGATCCTTCTGATGTCCGAGCAGGTGCTGGCTGTTGCTGGTCTTAACGCCATGAAATATTAAGCCCCCCTATTTCTCGTCCTTTCTTTGGTTCGTATCCCCTTTTAACTTGTGTTTTGACAGTGTGCCTTGGTGGGTCAAGAGTTATATACTCGCCTGACCAAGTCTGGCTCCAGCGTGAGCCAGTTAAGAGAGAAGATCTCCGAATTAGAGAAAATGGCTTATGATCACCACAAGAGCTTAAAACCAAAGGATAAAGAGCTCAAGGCCAAGGACAAAGAGATTAGGGAGTTGAAGAAACAAATAAAAGCTCAATATACCAAGTTGGAGCAGCTTAGAGTTGGGAGTGCTGCTGAGCGCAAGGCGTTTGAGGCAAGCGAGTGCCAACTGAAGGAGAGCATTAAGAAGCTCCGGACAGAGGTGGCCGATCTGGAGGTCACCGCCCAATCGTTTCTCGAGCAACTTAGGGCTGCATCTGTCCAAACCATTAGGGAGTACAAGGCCTCACCAGAATTTCTTCAAGTTTTGAACTTGGTACTAGCCCCTGCAATGCAAGGTGGCTATACCATGGGAGTGGATAATGCCAAGATCCACTTTCCGGGGCTCTCTGCAGAGTATCTGGCCAACGGGAAGTACTACAATCAGTGGGGCAAAAAGATTTATGCTAATCGTCTGAAGGAATTTCGGCCAGGGGAAGATGTCGTTGTGAAGTACCGTCCTAACTCTGCCAAGACGACCTCTGATGTTCAGGAATCCTCCTCTGCTTAGACCCTAGCGCTTGCTAAGGATTTAGCTCCTGACGCTTCTTAGGCTGGGCTTTTTTGGTTGTAAACTCTAGCACATTGTAACAAATTTATTCTAGATTTCCTTTATATATAATATTTGTTTTATTATTCGGGTCCCCCCAATGTGCCTTTTGGCAGTAATCGGATTTCGAATGGCACAGTTATAGGGTAATCGTTTGGATCCATCCTTTGGGTTGTATCACAGCGAGTTTGCCCTGCAGAAATCCGCGTGTCCGACCTACGGACATAAACAACGATTACATTGAGACCGACTTGCGAAACTCAGTGGGTCCGACCTACGGACATCTATAACAATTACACTGAGTCTGACCTGCGGAACTCAGCAGGTCCGACCTGCGGACATAAATAACAATTACACTGAGTCTGACCAGTGGAACTCAGCGGGTCCGACGTGCGGACATAAATAACAATTACACTGAGTCCCACCTGCGGACTCAACGGGTTCGACCTGCGGACATAAATAACAATTAAACTGAGTCCAACCTGCGGAACTCAGCGGGTCCAACCATGCAGACATAAATAATGATAGCACTGAGTCTGACCTACGGAACTCAGCGGGTCCGACCTGTGGACATAAATAGGAAATCTGCCTCTCGACAATTTAAGTTAGGCGCGTCCTGTAAACTTCAAAGAGAAAGCACAACACAATCATAAAACAAAGGAAAGCCTTTATTTAAATATTCCGTCAAGCTACAATTCATAAATATTGAACATAGAACCTGCTTAGGCATAATACGTGCGCAAATTGTTGGTGTTCCAGATTCTGGGAATAGTCCGCCATTAGCGTCTGCCAGCTGATAAGAGCCTTTCCCATGCACCTTTACTACCTTGTAGGGGCCTTCCCAGTTCGGGTCTAGCTTCCTTAGGGCCCTAGACGGCTAACTTCATTTTTCCGCAAGACCAAGTCACCCTCCCTAAAGTAACTGTGTTTATCCTTGGAATTATAATATTGAGAGCCGTTGTTTATAATTTTCCATCCTGATAAAGGCTACGTCCTTATTCTCTTCAAGGAAATCTTTTGCATGTCCAAGTTTGCTTTCTCGATCCGTTTGAGAGTACAGCCTGGACCTCGGAGATAGGAGTCTGATTTCGGCGGGGGTTACAGATTCGCATCCATATGTTAATAAAAAAGGTGTCTCCCTGGTTGCCGAATTTGGTGTAGTTTTGTAGGCCCAAAGGATGTTGGGTAGGTGCTCAACCCAATTTCTCCTTCATCTTACAACCTCTTTTTTTATTCCTGTCTATATCATTCTATTGGTTTGTTCCACTTTTGTGTTTGCCTGAGGGTACCCTACCGAGGTGAAGTGTTGTGTAATCCCCATTTCGGAACACCATTCTCGGACTGTGCTATCTTTGAACTACGTCCCGTTATCAGAGATCAACACTTTTGGGATACCATATCTGCAGTCTATGTTTTTCCATAAGAACTTTCGAATGGCCCTGGCCGTAATGGTGGTGAGGGGTTCTGCTTCCACCCATTTTGTAAAATAATCCACAGCAACTACTAGAAATCTGTTGCTTCCCGGTGCTCGGGGCAAAGGTCCGATGAGATCTATTCCCCATTGGTCAAAGGGCCATGGGGAAACTTTTGGAGTCATTGGTTGTGATGCCTGATAAGACATATTATAGTGCAATTGGCATGGTTTACACTTCTAGACCAATTATTGTGCATCCTACTGCATTGTGGGCCAGTAGTAGCCGAAGAGACGGCATTTTGGTGCCAAAGTTCGAGCTCCCGGATGATTTCCACATATCCCCAAGTGTATTTCTCGGAGGAGATAGTCTTCTTCCTCCCGAAAGGCTTGATCCGAGCCATGGGGCAATGTAAGACTTTCAAGACAATATATCATTAAATAGGAGTACTGGTCGCTAGGAGCTTTATTTTCTCGGCCCGAGTTTGGTTCTTGGGAAGGACTCCTCTCTTCAAATAGGATACAATAGGATCCATCCAAGTCTCTTTCTCAGTTATCGGTTGCACTGTCTGATGCTCATAGCTTCTTTCCTACAGCTATTCAACTAATATCTTCTTGTTAGTGTTAAAATTGGACGCTTGATTTTGATAGCTGCGTCTCACGCTTATTTTGGGATCGAGGAATCTCGGTTCATTCAGTATGTTTTCAAAATCCTTCCATAACATTCGAATCGCAAAGAAAGTATCTTTTCATGGGTTCTTATTTTGCATCGTATTCCTCTTTTACATGGTTTACGACCAACTGCGAGTCGCTATAAACCTGCAAGCTTTTCACTCAAAGCCTTATTGCCAACTGTAGTCCGGTGATCAAAGCTTCATACTAGGATTCATTGTTCGTTTCATGAAAGTTGAAGCGTAATGCATAAGGAAATTCCTCTCCTTTGGGACTAACCAATAGGAGACATACCCTAGATCCTTCTTTGCTGGACGCTCTGTCAACATAGAGCGTCCATTGTTCATTCTTGCTGCTCGGTTGTTCTTGGTTGACGGTGATAGTTGTTCATTCTGCTAGGAAATCAACCAAAGCCTGGGCCTTTCTCGCTGTTCATGGGCAAAACTCCTAGTCGTATTTGACTAGTTCCACCACCCACTATGCTAGCCTTCCTGATGTTTCCGGCCTAACTAACACCTATTTCAAGGGCTTGTCGGTTATCACCTTGACGGTGTGAGCTTGGAAATATGATCTCAATTTCCTAGAAGCATGCACCAATGCCAACGACAATTTCTCAGCGTTAGTATATCGAACTTCCTGGCCTTGCAAGACCTTGCTCACGTAGAAGATCGGATGATGTGTTCGGTCTTGCTCCTTTACCAGTAAAACACTTATAGCTTCATCACGGACTTATAGATAGAGTGAAAACACATCTCCTTCTTTTGGGGATGTCAAGGTCGGCAAATCTGCTAGGTAAGACTTCAATTCTTCAAAAACCCGCTGACTCTTCTCGTTCCACTGGAACGGGGTCATTTTCTTCAGGATTATAAAGAAAGGAAGTGCGTGCGGGGCCGATCTGGACAAGAATCTACCTAGGCCAGCCATTCACCCGGTCAGCCTCTGGTTTTCTCCCTTATGTTGGTGGTTTTCTCCCTTTCTCTACCATCTCTAGCTTGAGTAGATCGAGCTAGATCTCCATTGTTGAAAGTATGAAGTTTTGAACGCTCCTTTTTGTCTTCAATATGGTAGAACTGTTCGTATGTATGTGTTTTAGTTAATCTGCATGTTTAACAACCCCATGATTTACTTATATTAATCGTATTTGAGAAATGTAGATCCAGAAATAGGAAAAGCTGACCCCGGTAAACCGGCGGTCTATACCGGTTTACCGAGGCAATATTTAGAAAACCTAAATCTGGGATTCACTACAGCTACATTGATCGGTGTGTTTAATTAACGAGTTAGATCCGCCAACTCGCTTATTGTAATCGTAAAACTACCATGAAATATGAATAGTGAAGTGTTAGTTTGGACATAGTCCGATGGACCCTAAGAACGTGATGATCAGTGTCGACAGCTGCCTAGGTAGGTTAGCGGTATGAGTTAGCGCTCAATATCGGCAATTCTAGTTCTTTATGCGTATGGACTATTACGGACCAATTAAGGAGGGTAGCTTGCGTATAGATTGTCTACTACCATTGTCGGAGTAGATAGGGTTATGAGTTGCACCCGTAGCTGATAATTAAATCAAAAGCTCGCTCGATTAATTTATGGAAATTACGTGGGGAAGTAAACATAATGATTAACTAGACCAAGTTAGTAGATCGGAGAGAAGAGGGGTGAAATACCAAGTTCTTTTATGTTTATTGTTGGTCAATGACCGCCTATATGTCGCTTCTTAATTAGGTTAGAATCGTTTATACTTAAAGTTGCATCGTCTCTGTAGGATCGGCCTTGACTCGCATTTACTATACTACGATGTACCTAGTATTCTTGCTAGTAATATCACCTTAGTGACTAACACGCGATCAAGATTTTTGGCGCCGTTGTAGGCGACAATGGCCAATTTTATGATAAACATTTTAATTTTGATTAAGAAGTCGTTTTTATTTTATTTTATTTTATTTTGAGTCTTGAGCCGTTCTGGATCAAACCTGCACATGTTAATATGCCAGAATAAGAAATTTAGGTCCAGTTTACCGAGGTTTACCCCCGGGTTACCGAGGCCTAGAAAATTGAATTCTGAACAGCCTTTGTTATTCTGTATTATTCCCTGTTGATTTTAGTTAGTAGGTCCGCAACAGTTGGGATCATGCCCAACTGAAGCGGAAGTTGCTAACCTTTTTTGTTTTATTTTGTCTCTTTCACAGGAAGATCCGGACACTTCAGAGATTCGATCACACCGAAGTTGAAGAAGAGCAAACGAGTCAAGAAATATGCCTCGGACAATATTGAACATCATGCCAATTTCCATGTATCCTGGATCCGCAGTCAGAGAGCAATACGAAGCGGATAAAAAGCGGGTGGAAAAAGAGAATGAAGCAATCAAGCAAGAGCCTGAAGAGAACTTAAAGGAGTACAGCACGTATCGTCTAGGTGAGTTCCCTATCGAGCTAATGGAAATATCATCTTCGGATTATGTTTCTGATGATCCCGAAGAGGATCCTGACACGATGTTCTCTGAGCCTGAGGATTACCTAGACTCAGACACCGTGGTAAATTTTGGAGACCCTGGCACGTTCCGACTTTCAATCTCTGTTAATGGTGTATCAGTGGGATTAGGTCTCTGCGACTCTGGCTCGAGTTGCAACATTCTACCTTTTTCCCTCTGCCAAAATATTAAGCTTCTGGTCATTATGAATTCAACTCGAACCATGACCTTTGTTGATAAGACGAGAGATATGCCTGCCGGTGTGCTTAAGAAGTGCACGATCAAGGCAGGAGGGTTCACTTTCCTAATTGATTTCATGGTTATAGATGTACCAGAGGACCCAAGTGCCCCAGTTTTGTTAGAAAGACCTTTCTTAGCGGCGAGCAGAGCAGACATGGATTTTGATAATGGGGAGATCACTTTAAGATTAAATAATGATGCAGTATCCTTCAAAATCTTGGAGGCCGGAAAGTTGCAAAATGACGTATGATTCAGGAAAGGTGGAAATTATGGAGATAGAGAAGGAAGGGCATAAGAATCGAGAGGTTGTAGTAAAAACCGTGGAGCATGAATTCATGATATTAATGCTTAGAGAGAGAGAGTAGAGAAGGACCACAACAAGGCACTCACAGAAGCTAGTCCTTCCATATTGCGTAGTGAACGAATTGAGACTAAAGTAGGAAATGTGGAGTCATTGGGCATAAAGTCTAAATCTCGACGTTGAGGCAGACCTAGTACGCAAGCGAAGAGAGAGAGAGGCATGCTAGGAAGAGAGCTCAAAAAGGTTCTGTTAAGTTGAAAACCTCTGGAGCAAAAGTTTGGCGAGTTAAAGCTCCAATCCTTGAATGATCGAAAATCTGAAGAAAGTCGAGCTGGCGACTATAAACTCAGAAATATTTCCTTAAACCTTTAGGTAGATTAGGAGTGAATAAAACTAGTTGGATGAAGGGACGAGCTTTTCTTCATCCTACCGCACCTTAGGCTTGAAACCGATGGTTGTTGGGAAGGTTTTTCTACTCGTTGTGGAATCTAGTGAAGTAGGTTAGGATCGAGTCGGAGATAGCAACAAAAGGAGTAAGAAACTAGTCAATTTGAGGTCAGGATTGAGCAGTGAGATTAAGTAAGTGTGCAGTGAAGGCAGACAGAGAAATCTGGGGAAAAGAGACCCTAGGTTATCTCCGGTTTACCGAGCTAAGATTTTCAGTTTTCTGAGTGTTAGATTCAAAAACTGAATTTTCAGAGACACGTGGAGGACACACGATGCATCTGACACCACCAGTCAGTAGAAACCGTCCCATTTCTCCTCTTTTCATCTTTTCATCCTTTCCCACACTCCACCATAACTCCACCTCAATCCCATCAATCACCCCCTCAAATCCCTCATTCTAATTACTCCTATACCCACTATCCCACCAAATCCTTCCACCTTCCATCACTTCTCCTATTTAAACCACTCTTACACCATCATTATCATCACTCGTATCTGCAATATTCTTCTCAAATCACCAAACTTCTTCAATTTCTTCTTCTTCCTTTAAAATTTTCGGCCACCATCACCACCACTATCACTACCATATCTCCAACAAAATCAAACCTTTCTTCCATTTCTAAACCCAAACCATACCAATTTCACCATTTCTGCTGCTGTTGAGTGCTGCTATGCTAGTAGAGTGATGCAGTTCTTCATCTTTCATTACCAGAAGCATAATCCCAGTCAAAAACCTAGAAAATTCAGGCCGGTAAACCGAGACCTACTTCGGTTTACCAAGGTTCTTTTTTCCAGAATCAGCATCATTTTCAGTTCCTGTACTTATTCAAGATGGGTCCCAAGAGTAGCCAAACGATCCAACGTCTTAGTGGTTATCAGAGTATCTATGGAGATGCTAACCCCTTGATAGATAGGGTTGAGCAATTCCATTCATTGGAGATCTACGAGTCATTCCGAGGGCATTGGAATGAAAGACTAGTTGCTCTTGAACGGGGCGTAGATTTGGACGATTGCGGTTCGATCTTGCCGATAGCCCTATAAGTGCAAGACATTCTGGATATGGCTAAGGCACCGACACGGTTCAACGCCACGGTGGTAAGAGAATTTTATGCTTATGTTGCGCATAACCCAGGAGCCATATTTGTGATGGTCCATGGTGTTAATGTTGATTTTTCTATAGAGCGGGTTAACGAGTATTATGGGGTTCGTAATCCACCGGTGGGCCCAAATGAGTACACGTCCTCGAGCAATGTTGAAGCTATAGAGAGGATGGATATGATAGCTGACTTCTTTAGGGTGAAATGGAAGCGCAATCCTGTAGGAGCCCCCACCATCTTCCTGGAAAATGAGCTATCTTAGGATAGGAAGGTGGTTAATAGGTTTGTTTGTGGTCGCCCTTTGCCGACCAAGCATACGGTGTCTGTCACACCTAAGAGGGTAGAGTTGATGTTCTACCTGGAGCAGGGATCTATAGTCAACATATGTCTCCTGATGCACAGCCGTATTCACGAGCTTGCCGCCGCATCTGAGCGCGAGCAGTTGCCATATGGGCCTATGATTGACATGTTTGCTGACCTCATTCTGGTTAGTGATGAGTGGGAAGACCCTGAGCTGATGATTAGTTCACAGTCCATTTCAAAAGAGCCAAGACGGGTCGGCCACAGAGCAGAGAGAGAGCGTACTCCGGTCCTCGGAGCACCTCGGACTCAGAGAGCCTTGCTAGAGGAGCACTCGTAAGAAATTGTGAGTGTGCATCGCAAGATGGACAGGATCATAGACAATCTAGGAGTTCCTCTTGTGACCCCACCATCTAGGACTGCCCCACGTCATAGAGCAACTTCTTCTACTGCTGCTGCCTCCAGTTCTGCACCACCTCCCGGGTTTGAGCCTAAAGATGACTGGGAGGATTATTATGAGGAGGATTAGTTTTTCTTTACTTAGAGTTATTTATTTCTCTTTTACTGCCGCGTTTTTGTTATATGGTTTCTTCTCACCACTATTCTTCTTGGTTTGTTTGAGACACTTATCGCAGATTATTCGCGGATTACTTACATAGGCCCGATGATTTATCAGATGATCCGATTCTTCTTTGGTTCCACCCTTAACAGAAGCTAAGTTCCTTTTCGATTTTCATTTTTCACCTTACACATTGGAGACAATGTTTCGTTTAAGTGGGGGGTAAGGGACGTCACTTAGCTTTTTAGCATTATATTCCGTGAATTGCATGATTATCTTGATTTTCTTTGATGCACTGTTCACCATTTAGGATTTGATTCATTTTGACAGAATTTCAAAAAAAAATATGATATCTTTGATCTTTTCGAGTTAATTGACTTCATCTTTGTTCCACATTGTACAAGTAAGAGTAAGTGCCCACTTCTGAAGTAGTGGCGTATTAAGTGCATATTATGTTATGAGCCACCATTTTAAGCACGTATAACTCACTTACCATGTTGTGTTGTCGATAGCATATTGCTTTGACTAGAGTTCACCCTGGCTATATCACAATTATGTTTCACCAACGCTTATGAAGGCAAAGAAATTTTGGATTCGGTAGTTTATCATGAGTAAGGCCGTGAGGATAGTTAAATCAATGAGAGTTCACCCACCAAGAAAGATAAGTGCATTGAAATGTATACATCTATATTCTCTTTGGCAAACCTTGAGTCGATGGAGCGTAAGACGCACGACTTTTTCATAGACCTATAAACGCGAGCCTAAGAGTAATATATAATTGGTTCTCGATTTGCCTTGCCAGTTAATTTGACTAATAAATAACATCATCGAGACTGGTTAGTTCGACTACGGATTGACGTAATGTGAGATTTTCTTCATTACTAAGCGGTTGTGAAAGTTATTGCACACACACATTGGCTCATGGCATGAATAGTGTTTATTGCGTTACTGATGGATATGAGTGGCATGATCTTGATCTCGACTTTGTGAAGCATAGTTGTTTTTAATTAACTTGTGTATTGATCAGAGTGTTGTGTTCTTTTCCGCCTTTTTGCTCGGGACAATCAAATGCTAAGTGGGGGGTAGTTGATAACGCTCTAAATGGTACCATTAATTATACATATATTCACCCCAAATTCTGCTCAAGAGAGGATAGATAGGCTCGTTATTATGTGGAATATATGTTAAATGCTATGTGACTGTTTCCAGAATCGTAAGTCTACATATATACTCTTTTCCTGAGGTTTTGGTACTGTTTTGTCTCGTTTTGTGTGTTTTATAGGATGTACCGAATCTGGAGCATTGGAGAATGGATCTAGACCAAAGGAAATATGCTGGGCCGAGTAATTAAAGTCCAAGAAGAAGTCTACTGAAGAAAAAGAGGAAAAGTCAGCCCGGTTTACCGTGGGCTAGGTCCGGTAAACCGAGGACTTGTTGGACACGAAATCAATTCTACCGCACTGTCTAGGTTGGTTAGGGTTTCTATGAGTCTTAAGTCGGCTATTGTATCATATAAGGCCACATTAACAAAGTTTGCATAGGTTGATAATAAGTTTTTATATACATTATACAAATTGATGAAATAAAGTTATTCCAAGCTTTTGAGGAGTTATTTATGGTTTTCTCCCTTTCTCTACCATCTCAAGCTTCAGTAGATCGAGCTAGATCTCCATTTTTGAAGGTATGAAGCTTTGAACGTTCCTTTTTGTCTTCAATATGGTAGATCTGTTCGTATTTATGTGTTTTAGTTAATCTGCATGTTTAACAACCCCATGATTTACTTATATTAATCGTATTTGAGCAATGTTGTATGAAAAGCTGACCCCCGGTAAACCGGCGGTCTATACCGGTTTACCGAGGCAATATTTAGAAAACCTAAATCGTGATTCACTACGCCACGTTGATCGGCGGTGTTTAATTAATGATAGGTTAGATCCGCCAATCTGCTTATTGTAATCGTAAAACTAGCATGAAATACGAACGGTGAAGTGTTAGTTTGGACATAGTCCGATGGACCCTGTGAACGCGTCTTTGATCGTTGTCGACGGTATTGTCTCAGCGGTTTAGCAGTATGAGTTAGCGCTCGATATCGGCAATTCTAGTTCTTTATGCGTATAGGCTATTACGGACCAATTAAGGAGGGTAGCTTGCGTATAGCTTGTCTACTACCATTTTCGGAGTAGATAGGGTTAGGAGTTGCACCCGTAGCTGATAATTAATTCAAAAGCTCGCTCGATTAATTTAAGAAAATTATGTGGGGAAGTAAACATAACGATTAACTAGACCAATTTAATAGATCGGTGAGAAGAGGGGGAGAAATATCAAGTTCTTTTATGTTTATTGTTGGTCAATGACCGCTATATGTCGCTTCTTAATTAGGTTAGAATCGTTTATACTTAAAGTTGCATCGTCTCTGTAGGATCGACCTTGACTCGCATTTACTATACTTCGATGCACCTAGTATTCTTGCTGGTAAAATCGACGTTAGTGACTTACACGCGATCAAAGGGTATCATATGCGATCTCAAAATAAAGAGAAAAAAAATGAATTTTGATGATCGGAGTTCTAAATCAAAAGTTACGGTTGTTTAAAACCGAGTTTTTAAAACAAAAAGAAAAAAACTGAAAAAAAAAAAAAAGAAGAAGAAGAAGATGAAGTGTTCATGCTCCTTCTCGCAGCAAATGGGTGAAGCGTTCAGAGCATCAAACGCGTAATATTTCCGGCGAATGATAGAAGGGTATTTTTGTCCGTCTGATTTTTTTTTGTCCATTTTACAACTTTTTCAAATTGTGTGTCCTGTTTACTTATTTTATATTAAAAAGTGGATTTTAGGCTCTTGTCTCATAATTTTTTTCCACTAAAGCCAAGCCAGGAAGTTCACCAGTTTGGAGGAGCATTTGTAGAGCTTATTCCAGCCTTCGTGTGGGATTTGAAGCACAACAACAAAATTATTCTTGGAAACTATATGCAAAGGGGAAGTACTTAGTGGCGTCGGGGTATGCTATGCAAAACCCAACCCACCTCATAGATGAAGCAGACGGCTTGTGGGAGGTGATTTGGAAGATGAGAGGTCCAACCAATAATCATTATTTGCTTTGGACTATTGCACACAAAGCGCTTTTGGTGGATGGTGTTTTATACGATTGACACGTGACTGATGATCATTCATGCAAAATATGTGATGCAAGTGAGGAATCAATTATGTATGCCCTACGAGATGGCAAATAGGCTAGAGATGTCTGGAATTTATGCGTGCCAACAGAATGTGGGGAGCAATTTTTTCAATCCCAAATACCGGAAGAATGGCTGCAATTGAACTTGAAGTCTAATACGAGGTCACTCTTTGGTACTACGAGATGGAAATATCTTTGGAAAGATGCAGTATATAGTATTTGGATGTGGCGTAATCGTCTCAAGAATTGTAATGAAGCGGAAAGTCCTCCGGGGTATTTTTTTTTGTCTAGTGTAGTTGAGAGAACTAGAAATCTCAGATTGGCTTGATACCTTGATTAATACTTGCAATATGTTTTTTTGATTTACACAAAAAGACAACACTGTAAATTTTCTTTCGCCCCCTCGAGAAAGCAATTCTAATAAAGCGATCGTTATCTCAACAAAAAAAAAAAAAAAAACAATTATGAATTTATAACCACCAAAAAAAAAAAAAAAAAAAAAAAAAAAAAAAAATCCGCTTTGTAAATAAATAAAAAAACATCCCCTTTTTCAATAAAAATTACTACCCTAAAAAAATTCACGCCCAAACGAATATTTGGTAAGTCGGTATTCAGCCCGTGAAATTTTAAAATACAACCGTTGTAGGAAGGTTTTATCAAGTAGCATATATTACAACCACTCATTTCTAATCTTTCACACACAATAAAAATGTATTATGTGAAAGAAAGTAAAAATGAGAGGCTCTAATATATATCACTTGGTATAACCTTCCTACAACTGTCGCACCATAAACTCTGTCGTTTAGCCCACGCAAGTGATGACGTCTAGAAATGATTGAATAGTCGGGCCTGCATTTTCCATAAATATATGTAGAATGGATATGAGCTTTATCACTCACCGCTGTAGTGTGTAGAGTAGAGATAATCAGAGTTGGAATCGGAAAAGAAATGGCAGAGGGAAAAGGTAAAGTGTGCGTTACGGGTGGAACGGGATTTGTGGCATCCTGGTTGATCTTCAAGCTTCTCGAGCGTGGCTATTCCGTCAACACAACCATTCGAGCCACTCCAGGTATTACTTCAAATTGTTTTTAACATTCTTCTCCACTAATAATGCAATTAATGGTACTGTGACAGAAGTCTTACGATTCAACTGTGTTTGAAGTTAATTAATTAACTAGCTTTTAGCTGTATTGGTTGATACACCAGAAGCATTGGTAATCTCTAGTAAGACAACTAATTCGAGACGGAATAATTATTAAAGATTCTTGAAATTAAGTATTTGTTTTTCAAATTCTGTAAAGACCCGGTTCCAAAATCCGAGAATTCTCGAGGCAATACGACCCGTCCCGAAAACCCGAGTATTTTCGGAACGGGTCGTTACAAATTCAGTGTGGATTTTAAGAGTATTGATACTTGAAATGCATATGGATTTTATTCTTCTCTTTTCTTGGATGTTATTCTTTTGGATAACAGTATACATTGAAATCCCTATTTTAATGATAGTGTTGTGACAAGAGTGTGACTTCTTGTTTTGAAAATTGATTCCAGGCCAGAAAAGAGACGTCAGTTTCCTTACAAATCTTCCAGGTGCTTCTGAAAGATTGAAGATTTTCACTGCAGATCTTGATCAACCAGAGAGCTTTGACCCTGCTATTGAAGGCTGTGTAGGAGTCTTTCATGTGGCTCATCCACTTGATTTTGAGGGCAAAGAAACCGAAGAAGAAAAGACCGGAAATCGATAAACGGGGCGCTAGGGATTCTGCAGGCATCCGTTAATGCGAAAACCGTGAAGAAAGTTGTTTATACTTCTGGTGTGTATGCTATAATGTTTGATAAGGGTAAAGAAATTGTGGATGAGAACTCATGGAGTGATATAGACACTATAAGAAGCTTAAAACTTGATGTTGCAATTGCCAAGGTTTTGACAGAGAAGGCATGTCTAGAATTCGCTGAAAAGAACGGGTTGGATCTCGTCAGTGTTATTCCACCTTGGATACATGGCCCTTTTATCACTCCAAAAGTGCCTGGAGCCTTGCTATGGGCACCATTGTCATTGTTCTTTGGTATGTTTCTTATGCATCATATCAGTTTGGATCATATTGGAGAATAACTTGCAATAATTCTGTGAGGATGAATAAATACTTTGAAACACTGAAAACAATCAATATCATCTAATGTTTCTACATTATCCCTTATGCAGGTGATAAAGAATCAATCAAGAACTATAGCACTTTCGACTTTGTTCACAACGATGATTTAGCTCGAGCAAACATCTTCCTTTTTGAGCACCCTGAGGCTAAAGGGAGATACATTGTATCTAATGTTGAGGTCACTGTGGAGGATTTAATTGCATTTCTGCAGACTAGATATCCTCAGTATCAACTCCCAACTCCTGAGTAAGTTACCATATTTACTTTGCTTTTCGCCTTTAGTCTTTTATCTCCTGCAGAAAAGATGATCCGAATCGTGCCACATTCTTTGCAGGCTAGCAGAGCCTAGTGCAAGAATAAAAGGTCCTAAACTTTCAACAAAGAAGCTGTTGGACATTGGATTCGAGTACAAGTCCGGGCTGGCGGAAATGTATGATGATGCACTCAAGAGCTGCAAAGAAAAGGGCATTCTGTAAAGCCTATATATTGTGGCTATCTTATGTATGAGTATTTTTATTTATGTATGAGTGTATGAGTATTTTTATTTATTTGAAATGTGCTAGTCTGGTTAATGAATAAACCTAAAACTCGTCATATGTTTATTTTTAATTACCTCAACGTTTTGCTCCATCCATGAATGTCCTTTCTACCATTCAACAATCATCTATATATGAAGATATGTCTATCTCGACGACCAAGAGTTATTGTAGGTGGTTAAAATGGGAAGTTTTGCTTGGGGACTCTATTTGGAGTGACGTGACGTGGTAATTGATGTGAACCGGGTTTGAATCCTGGATATAAACTGTGTGGTTCAGATTACTTAACCCGTCACTTAGACTCCAAAATTGAGTGACTACCTAAAAATCTCCCAGGTAAAATTGCAAAACTTGTTGACCTATTTTGGTTTGGGGTACATCATAGTAAAGATAACAAACATACCATTACACTTACACCACACTAAAATATATATTCTTTGTACTCTTTCAACGCACCTCAATAGTAGTTACATTTTTGTCATTCTTAGTAATACATAACAATTTTATACAACATTCACACTAATTTTTAATATTTCAAAAAGGTCCCTAAATTTATAAAATTTACACGCCACAACTTACTTATATACCACATATTTTACCTTCACAATTTGTTTTCATCTTCATTGCTCTCTCATATTTTCATCTTCTTCCACCATTTCCTCCATCTTTTTTCATGTTCCATTGATTTATTTTTCTTCATCATAACATATACAACAATGATACGGACAATTAAAACCAAATTGTCACAACGGGTGACATAACCTATCATCCACCCTTGATTAAGATGATTCTAGGATCATGATGAATGGAGACACAACTTAATAATTACTCTAACAAATACGCATTTTAATCATCATCTTTTCCATATCATCAACTCATTTCCCAATTTTATCCATATATATGTTAGGAAATCTACGCGAGAACGCAGCGGAATTTAAAATTTAATTTTCTTTTACCACGATCGACTTCGTTTAAGCAACAAGCATAAAAAGAAGTTGACTAAGAAGATACCTTGGATGATCTAAAATAGATCGTCGCTTTGTTTACGGTTGTAGTTTCTGCACGAAGCCGCCCAAGCGTCCGGCCTACCGCTAGTCCACACGAACAACCCACCGGAATCCCACCTTGGATTGCTACTAGAAAAGCTCGGTTCTTTGCCAGGCCTTTTCTCTCTCTCAAAACTCTCTAGGAAGCTCTCAATTTTTCTAGTAAATTAGAACTCTTCTAATTGTGATACAAAAAAAGTTTGACACCAACACTATATTTATAGTGTAATGTAATATGGCGCCACCCACTAGTCCCAGTCTGATTGGGAGAAACTTACAATGGATTGAGGAGAAAGAAACATTTTACTTATATATATATATATATATATATATATATATATATATATATATATATATATATCAATTATACATGTGTATATATCACATATATACTACACATATATATATATATATTAATATTCAATATTAATACATAATAATATAATACTATGATTAATTAACTTGAAAAAATCAATGTGTATCATATACACAATAAATTTCGACCCATATATATAACATATAAATATTCAATTAATCCACATAGTTAATATCTTGTATCATATTTATTAATAAAAAAAATTACCACCATATTAATTTATTACTATAACCCTTTATAGTCAAGATAAAAATTTCCTTATTTGGTTTTCCATATAACCGCATTTTAATTCAGCTAGATGTTCTTATGTGTGTGACCCGATAGACTTCGGAATATGATGGCCGTAGGCACAAAGTGCATTTACTAAAATGCCCTTCATACCTAACGATCATCGATAGCATTTAGCAACATGCTATGACCCCCAATCATCGGAAGAGTCAAATGCAATGACTACTACCTTTCACGTGAAACGCTTACCGTATAAATAGAATCCTATCGCTGTAATAATATCAATATGGTCGTATCTCGAGTGTCAATACATTAATGATCGTATCTTATAATCCAAATATCATGCTCTCTCGAAGTGACTCATTTACTCCCACTTTGCAAAGATTCACGAGAGTAAGATAATCCTTATAAGAAGGCCCATTCGGATATTTACTCCTATTAATAGGATACGCAATTTCCCGACGAACAACATGAATCCTACGAACGCCAAGATCACACCCAATCACTACCGTGATGATCGCCACATGACTGTGGGAAACCTCAATGGTGTCAAAGTATGACAATTCACACCGTGATGCCATGAAGACTCGGTCTTAGGATAATTACACAACCACATAAGATGCGACACTTGATAAAGTAAGTGGGTCGATCTAACGTACACATTCTCTAATACACGCCCACGCATGGTCCAAGTGTCCATACACTTTGATAGACAAGATATATCCCTATCTTTATAAGATAGAAGACATCCAATACGTGCTAGTCGAATTGTACTATTAATGTCCCATTTAATAACACATGTGACTAGAGACATTTAAGTGTCAAACCTTTTAATGTGAGTCGAGATCTCATTAACCATAATCTCTATTACTCTTTCACAGTTTGACACTATGGACGTTATCATATATACAATATCATAATTAATTCGTTAAACCAACAAATATATAATAACAGAAAAGTCTTTTATCATATGTATGAATATAAAGAAATATTATAAATGATCCGACCTGGTCAGATCCTGTCCAACCCGATTGGGTTTAGGACACTATTTCAACAATATATCCTTAAAATGTTTTTATTAAGATTCAAAGACTTTTGAACAACATTTGGGAAAAAAAATTAAGATTTTATATTGCTTGATGCATTCGACTTTCTTAAAGTTGATTGTTTTACAATGAGCTCCCGAAAAAGGATTTAAGTGTGTTTGAATCAACCAAATAAAGTCGAGTGTCCTACATTCAACCGTTCAAAAGTCGGTTGCATCAAATCGACCGTCGTAAAGTCGATTGAAACACATCAATATTAAATTGTGACATTTTTCAGAAATTGAAGAATAAAAGTTGAAAATAGAAAGGAAAAAAAAACCATTTAAAATGAATTGAAGTGAAAGAAGAAATAGATGAAATAATTGCAAAAGAAAACTTATTATAATAAATAAGGGAGGGGAGGGGAATTGTAATGACCCGTTTCTGGATACTGAGTTCTTATCCCGAAAATAACGTTCGGCATGCATAACTTAAAATTAATTGAATATTATACGTAAGCTTCTACGTCATCGTATCGAGTTAAACAAACGGAAGCTAAAAGACTCGGGTGAAAACCGTAAAAGTTGCTAGAATTACAACGCCAAGAAAAGAAAACTTACAACAACAAATATGACGTCTTACAACCGAAAGCAAAAACTATCTTACAACAACATCTTACATTACAACAAGCCTTAAGATATAATACAACATGTCTTGATATTTAAAAGGTACAACATGGTTATGAAAGCAAAAGAGAAACTAGTTAAGCTGGCGTAGCATCAAGGGTCATACATCATCAATCTCAAATTCATCATATACAAACATACAAACATGCAAAGAGGTAAGTACAAAAGTACTTAGTAAATTAAAAGGTAGAAGCTATTATAGAATTAGGTTTTATAATGAAAGGTACAACAAATTATTTTTAATTAATAGTTTTCTTTCATGAACACGTCTCAAACTCTAGGGTTCACTTCACGCTTATCAACATGTCATGAGATCATACTTGTTTCTAGCTTATCTTATTTTTGTTACATCAACATTCAAAGGCACTACGCATGGTGCTACTCACCATGAATCAACTGGTTGCAACCTATTAGTGGATCACACTAATGGCCACGGGCTAGCCCCAATAGCATGTGTGTTTGGTGAAGTCCCTCCGTACTTGGGGTCTTAGTAACCTACGGAGTTATTCACTTTATACTGACCACACCACACATCGTGATATACACTTGTGCCTTACTAAGAATAACAGGATGTTATGGCTTTTATCTGCACAAGTATTTATGTTATTAATTGTTAACTAGTCACCTAAGTATTTTCAAGGAAAATGCTCACTTAAATCTTCTACTCCCTCACTTAGACAACTTGACAGTAACAATGCCTAACACATTCCACAGACATTGATGGATACTAATGCATCAAAGCACCAGGCCAATCATACTATTCCGACGGTCACGAATTTCAACTCTTAGGATGAATCCATTCAGTGCCGGAACTAAACGCATTAGAAGCTTAATCATGGCTTGTTCAAGATTATTTAAGGTTATCGTATCAAGAATTATCAACCAAAACACAATTCAGGGTCTGAGAAACCCAAAACTGCAGAACAATATCTTTGGCTCGCGCTGAACGTCATTGACGCATGCTGAAGTATTCCAGAAACAATGAAGATTATTCTGCTCAAGTTTGGCGTGTCTTTGAGCCACTTCGCACGCCGCTAAAAGCGATCCGAACAATCTTCCCGCTTTACGCTTCACCGTAATGCACTCTAAAACCCCTTAGCGCAAGGCGCTAAAATCCTTAAAACCATCATGTTAACATTCGGCACACCTTGGCGACGCCAAAAGAGCCGATCATCGCCCTCACATGCAATTTTCTACACTTTTTAGTTCCAACCACAATTCCAACAATTTTGACAAACAAATAAACAACAAAATAGCCACAAAACAGATCCTTAACATACCATATCATAACATACTTCAACTACAACACTAAAACATGAATTCCTAACATCAAGCCACCCAGAAAACTCAACCTTAACATTATAAAACTATAATCATTCTATAGGAAGACCCTCTTACCTTGAAAATCCAAAGCAAAACAAGCAATTTCAAGCCAAACTTCAAAGCAACTGCAACTAATCTTGATCCTCACCCGAAAACCTATTTGATCTTCAATTAACTCTAAATTAACGGTGATCAAAGGTTTCAAAATGATCAGAACTACAAAAAGCACAACCTGAAACAACAAAACTTGATCAAAATCTAAAGGATTCCAAATCTAAGGCTAAAACGAACACCTTTTAGAACTTGAAGAACTTGGTATCAAAATGATGCTCTCTTCACCACCATTCCGATTATCTAATTGAATCTAAAATCCACTAAGCATCTAATGAGAACATTGAAGAACTCTCTTGTCTTTTCTTTTTTTCTCTCAAACTTTCACACTTTGAACTTTGCCTGCTATTTTCTTTCTGACAAAACTCCTTAGTTAATGGGGAGTTTTATTTCTCAAAAAATAACTTCTCATTAACTAATTCTTTAATTTTTATAAAACCAAACTCAAATACATCAATTAAATAAAGTAAAAACTGATTTTCATTAAATGACTCTTTTGCCCTTTACCGAAAATTTGGGATGTTACATTCTTCCCCCCTTAAGGAAGTTTCTTCCTCGAAACTTCCCAGAACCTACTCCTTATTCATCTTAGACATTAGTTTTGCTTAACATCTATATTCACGTTCATTAACATAAGCCTTCAAGTGATTTAAACATTTGTATTTTCAACATCAAGACCTCCATGCGTACAACACGATTGTTTCTGTAATCCATACCTAAGTACCACTCTAAATATTTGCACATGTCATCCATCTTATAACTAACCCTTTAGTTCTAACATCTTTTCCTATATAACATTCTTGACTTGGCTCCACCAACCTTCGAAGTTTTACCAAGGTATCATCCACACAAAGGTCGCCTAATCATTTTGTCCCAAATCAACGTATCCCAAACCACAAATTTACAAGTCGGTTACATTTTTGGTTCTTCATCCATATTGTTCGTGATTACAAAATTTCCATGCTTAGATGAAGGTCAGTTACGCATCTACCTTCCCACCAAGGGACTAGCTATTAACTTAAAGAACTTCAACAAAATCCTTTCTTCAATCCAACACTAATTCTCTTTAACCCTCTTATACCATATACATACTTCAAATTTTGATAAACTTCAAAGGGAAACCATATAGACACCTCCTACCAATCTTATAAGGCTTTCCTATGGACAAGAAACAACTTTTGGCAGCAAGTTTATAGGCAACCATACAAATTTCGCTGTCCAACAGAAGACTGGAGTTGTAGAAGAATTTATTTTAAGTTAAACATATTCAAGAAAACAATATGGTTATAAATACCCTTATCTTAATTTCATAAGAGGATGAGAAATGGTGACAAAAGTCTCTTGAGAACTGAAACCACCAAAGAAAATAACAATTGAAAACCTAAAGATTATTTAACACAACTGGAAGGTGGTTGGGACTTGGTTCTCATGGATATAGTACAAAATTTGTTTAAGTAAAACATGATGGATGGTATAAAAAGGTTTACCAAAAAGAGGCTATTTGTGACAAAACCATTAGAATAAAAGTTCTCCGGCTGAAACATTTGTTGCAACCAAAAGATCTTTCTATATGAACCCATATTGAAATCATTTTCCTTTCACTTGAAAGAAGATGTATGATAGAATTCTTTTGATAAACTTTTCTCCTCTGCAAAAGTAGAATTCAAATGTAAGAGATCTAAGAGTAGAAGAAGTTTCGAATCTTATCCCAAATAAATTACTAATACCCTTTTTTGAAAACGGGGAACATCTTCTCAAAAGATTTCTTGATAAAATCCTAGTAAATTGAAGGAGTGTTTCGTGAAGAAATCATAAATGGCAACTAAGGAGTGAAGACAAAAGAGTTTCAAATAATGCATGTTATTGTGTCGTTCAAAGACTAAAACAAGTTTTCAATCAAGGACTATTGTGAAATCGTTACAAGATTTGTATCGAGGGTGCAAATGTTCTAAAGGACAGGGACAACTCTTTGTTTAAAGAAAAGGATTCAAAAAGCTATCTTTTCCTATTTGAAGAAGTGAGATTTAAAACAAGACAAAACGACTTAACCCTGGTAGTAAAAACATTATAAAAGATACTGTCAGTCAAGTGTCTTGATCTCTAAACTGAGTTATAAACTGGTGGAACTAATCTGTGAAACTGAGCAGAGAATGATGGTCAGCTTAGTAAGAGTATTCAGTTCTGTGAAAGTCAGTTGTGGTGAAGTGCAAGCTGAGTTTCTTCTGAAGTCATATTTCAATTTTGTCAGATGAGTTTCTCTTGAGTACATCTGAGCAGTTGGTTACAAGTCTGGAAAAGTCAATTTTGAGCTGAGTTTCATCTGGTGAATAACAGCTGGAGCTGAGGTCCACATCTGAGGTATTTATGAAGTTCCGACAAAGATCTTATGGCGGTTATGGTTAGGGAATTGTGCATATAAATACCAATGTTGTATCCAATGCAATGTGTGTCAAAATCCTTGTAACTTTGTGCATAATAAAATATCTCCTTTCATGTCCGTGGAGTAGTCGGCACAACGCCAGAAACCACGTAAATCACTATGTTCTCTTTGTTTTTGTGTTTTATCAATTTCGGCCATATTTTATGTTTCTGTTGCCTCTGTTTTAATCTTTTTTAAACAGCAAGTTTCTCGTATGTATGTTAACAAACTGGTATCAAAGCGAGGTTGGTTCGTGGATCCAGAGGAATTTGCATGTTGAACGGAGTTGATCTTCACCAAGACCGGTGACTGGTGCTAGGATTCTGTGATCAAATGTCTGTTCTTTAACTAGAAGGATGTCAGCAGTGAACGTAAAGATTGATAAATTTACAGGGAGGAATAGTTTTAGCTTGTGGCAAATCAAGATGAGGGCCTTGCTAAAGCAACAAGGATTGTGGACTCCTTTAACTGATAAATGGGATGTCAGTGCAACAAATATGAGAGTCTGGAGGAGAAAACACATTCAACCATCATGTTGTGCTTGTCTAATGATGTTATCATAGAGGTTGCTGAGGAAGACACCTCTGCCAAGTTATGGTCAAAGCTTGTAAGCCTGTATATGACTAAGTTATTGACCAACAAGTTGTTGTTGAAGCAGAGGCTATTCAGCCCGAGGATGCATGAGGGGACTCAGCTGAGAGATCACCTTGATCAGCTTAACACAATATTACTTGATCTTAGGAATATTGATGTTAAAATTGAGGATGAAGATGTTGCATTGATTTTGCTGGTTTCACTACCAGCTTCCTATGAGAACATTGTGCAGTCCTTCATAGTTGGGAAGGATACAGTGGCTTTGGAGGATGTAAGGTCATCTTTGTATGCCAGGGAGCTGAGACATAAGGCAACTGGAGTAAACAGTAAGGCTGCTGGACTAGTAGTCAGTAGCAACAATGGAAAAGAGCATGTGTAGTCTTGGTATAAGAATTCCAAGAAAGCAACGTCCCAAGGCCCTAAATCAACAGATGCTTGCAATTACTATAAGGAGCAAAGGCTTTGGAAGTCCAATTGTCCAAAGAGGAAGAAACAGCTGGTGAACAGTTCTAGCACAGCTGTCGTTGTAGCTAAGCATGACTCGGATGAGGATATGGCTCTAGTCGCAGGATGTTGGATCGATAATGGCGCAGACACACTCTTGAGGGGGGTGAATAGAGTGTGTGGAACTTTTACACTATTTTCGAAAATAACACAAGTACTAGAAATTAAGTGTGGAATATCACTTAATAAACCATTCGCTTGAGTTATAAACCTTTGTTATCAAAGAGATGAGATTGATGTTTGATCAAAACAAGTGTCAGCAAGTTTAAATGATCAAATCAAAAGATGTGTGATGATGCCCGACCCGAACTATACCACGTGTCATCATTGTGGGACATGTAATAAATGATCATCCCTCTAAGTATAGGGCATTAAGGACTAGGAGCCCAGAAACATACCTAAGGGCAGGTCCCTTACCCCAGGTGGGAGATCGGCACAAACTCCTCCTCCAACCACCGCAGGTCGGCTAAGGCTTGGCGAAGAGGAGGTGCCCAGATCGGCCATAGTGGTCTTGGGGGCTGTGTGCAGGACGCTCAGTACAACCCGGTTGTTATTCCACGTGTGGGGTAACTGAACATAAACAAGGAAAGAATCCTAGGTCATAATGACTATAATCTTGACATTAGATATGTCCATAATTATCCCTAAATTATAGGGATTTATACGTGTTAATCCTTAGGGGAGATAATAAATATTAATAATAATAATAATAATAATAATAATAATAATACACATCCTTGCAGGACAAGGCTTTGGACGAGACGTCCTCTATATAAACAACCCCTAAGAAACTACGGAGATTGATTCCTGAACAATAACAGGATACCTAGGCAACTTGAGAGAAATAACTCAAGCTCAGTCTAAAAATCACCAAAAAAATCCCTCGTTCGATTACCTCTAGATTAAACGGCCTGGATTTATTCATAGACGAAGTCCAGCATTGTCAATTGGCGCTAGAAGGAGGGTTTCTATCGGTAATGGATCGAGGTTGTTCGTAATCAAGTTAATGGCAAAAACATGCCAAAAACGCAGTCAGATCGGTGGTAGATTTACAGAAATTGAACCGTTGAAACAAGAATTCCACCATTCAGATTGAAGTAGAAATAGGTACGAGCAATCCCTCCAAATTTCGTGCCGATCGGAGTACGTTTCCATACCCGATCGTTTCCGGAAAGATGCTGCTGTATCACCAAAAACGCAGCACCCTACAAACGCAGTCAGATTGATGGATTATTTCCGGAAATTGAACCGTTGAAACAAGAATTCCACCGTTTAGATTGAAGTAGAAAGAGGGACGAGAAAACTCTCCAAATTTCGTGCCGATCGGAGTCCGTTTCCATACCCGATCATTGCCGGAAAGATGCTACTGTATCACCAAAAACGCAGCACCCTAAAAATGCAGTCAGATCGACGGATGATTTCCGGATATTGAACCGTTGGAACAATATTTCCACCGTTCATATTCAAGTATAAGGAGAGTTGAACAAGACCCCTAAATTTCATGCCGATCGGAGTTATTTTGTATGCCTGATCGTTGCGAATCAATTGCTGCTGTATCGTAAAGACATAGCAGAACCCTAATTGTCAGCAGACAAGTCGTCAGCCTTTTGCCGCCAATTGAGCCGTCGGAACAACAATTCCACCGGTCAGATTCAATAATTATGAGGACTGAACAAGCCCTCAAAATTTTAGGCCAATCGGAGTTCGTTTGATTTCCCGATCGTGGCAAAGAAGTTACTGCTGGGCACCAAAAACACAGCAGGATTCTGGACAGAAGCTGCCAGATCGGCGGCTTATTCCCGGAGTTTGAACCGTCGAAAGAAATATTTCACTGTTCACATCAAAGAATAGTGAGGGAGGAACGATCCCTCCAAATTCCGTGCCGATCGGAGTCCGTTTCAAGGTCTGATTATCACCGGAAAGACACTACTGTGGTGCCCAAGAAAGCTGTGAATTGTCTACCGTATCTAGCTATCCACGAAGCGAGTTCTCGAACTCCAAGGATCGAGCCGAGCTCTTTAGCTCTCCAGGTTCTTACAATCGATATTTGAAATTCTTATACACTTTGTAAGCCTTTATTATATATGGAATGTTTTTTTTAATCACAATCACATTGCACCACAAAGACTCGAGTTATCGAGCACCGGCATTCGAGCTCTACGGAATCCTCTTGCCCTAAGGCTGACATCGACTCTGTTAGGTGTAGTGCCCGAAAGACAATTATATAATTGTTTTAGGACAGAATTAATAATTCATCTTATTATATGCATTTATGTTTATAATTAAGACACTACTGAAAACCCTAAGTACCTCGTTTATGTAATCACATAACTCAGTGTATGGCTATACACAAGAGGATTGAGTTAGTGAGATGTACTTAAAATTAACTTAGTCCGTAGCGTTGATTAATCTGAGTATGGGTCTCATGATTAATATGCTAATAATGCGCCTAACACTTTAGGTGTGTGTGATCTTATCCGGTTTATCGGTAATAGGAAGTACTAGTGGGGCATTTATATATGATGATAATCATATAAAGGTGGACCGATTTGATTTGAGTTCTCGATATAATTCCGTAATCGAAAAGTCTTATCGAATCACAAGATGATCATATATGGATTAATCTCAATCCTGAGGTGATCACAGACAACTGCTTAGACTAGGGTAGAGTTTGATGTGTTAGTAAGGATCACTTCGTAGTATGTGGTCTAACACTTTTCGTTGGCTCTATTCTGAATGAGTGAGTAGTCTGTGCTATCACAGATATGGAATCCATTCCTTCCCTCGGAAAGTAGAGTTCCCTTATTTGTTAGCCCTAAGAAAATGTTCGATCCCGAGAGTTCATGTTAGACTAATTAGCTACTAGTCTGGTATGTGAACTAATTGATCACTAGGGAGTTAATGGTAAATAAAGATAATATGTTTCGAGAGGGTTCATGGAGATATCCCGAATCGAAACGAACAGTCTATGGAGGATTTATCCATATGTAATGATTATATCAGTGGACGCTTTCGACTCCTGGTTGAGTGTAAGTTATCTATATTCGGCAGAATTCAGTTTCGGGTTTATGGTGGTGTAATCCCGGAATTAATAGATTGAATATTATTGTTCGGTCTGACGGATAATATTATTTAATTTATTCTAGCTACTGAATATGGGTCCATGGTCCCCGACGTGGCTCCTAACATATCATATGTTTTCTCGTCGTTTTTCACCTCAATTATAATTAAATAGTTGGTTTAGACTATTTAATTGATATGTGGATTAATTGTTTAGTTGGACTAGATAATTAAATACATGGAAAATAAATTTTTCGTGGACTCGGCCCAATGTGTGTAAAATGCGTGTGGCCCTTATTTCTAGGGTATGGGGTGCATTTTTTGATTATTATTTAATTAGAGAGAAATTAGTTTTCTTGGATAATTATTTAATGTATGATTTAATTATTTATTTGTTAAGCGATAAATCATGGAATATTAGATAATATATTTATTTATCCTAATTTGTTTGGGATATATATTATATTTATCTTTTATTTAAAATAAGGATTAATCTAATAATTATCCTATTAATTAATTAATCCTTGGAGGACAATGATTAATCTCCTATATAAAGAGAGTTCTCTCAAGTCTTTTAATCACATCACAAAAGTCGAAATATTGGGAGTATTGGAGCTTAGAATTTTTCGGCTCCTATACTTGGGTTTGAGTTTTTTTAGAAAACTTCGGGTTTTCAGTGAAGATATCGGAGGAAGCCCGTGAGCGAACCACCATCCACTTGGTGTTGCTTGGAGATACACGTCGGAAGGCGGTGGCTTCTCAATTCTTGGATCTTGGATCTCGGATTGTTCTAGGCGTTTATTCACAATAAGCAGAAGTTAATCTAAACCCCATCGTAGGTTTAGATCTATTTATTTATGTATTTTGATTGTTAGATCTAGATCTTGTATTTTCCGATGCGTAATCGGGTGGATCTTGATCCATCCGACGATATTACATCCTACAAATGGTATCAGAGCCTTTGATCTATCAATTAAAGTATGTGAATTTTAGATCATGAGTTTAATAAAGTGTGTAGATCGCTTTATTTTTCTTTTTTATGAATCGAAAATATCATGAATGTATGCCTTTGTGATTGTTGTGGTTGAAGAGATTGACGGGGTTGATATTGTTTACCCGTAGATCTATTTTGTATTTCTTTTGATTAAGATCAATTGAAAGATGTGTGTAATTTATTTTTTTATCATACGAAAAATTATAAAAGGTAGTACCTTTTGTATTTATTTTTGGTTCCGGGTTCGAGACGATGAAGATTATGGTGTTAAAGATCATCAAGAAGGAAATAACGGGAGGAGGCCGAAATTGTTGCTTTTTAATTAGGTCTCGGCAATGGTGATTTGTTGCAGCAGCCTGTTTTGTTTTTGAACATTAGGTCAATAAAAACAAAAAAACAAAAAAAAACAAAAAAAACAGGACACGTTTTTTTTTAAGAGTTTGCGGCAGCAATTATTTTTTTTAACCTAATGTTTTTTGTTGGCCGCAAGTGAAAGATTTAATACACCGAAGAGAAAAGGTTTTTGTTTTTATTCAATGATTCAATGTAAGGTTTCAGTACATGCTTTTATAAAGAAAAATAGGATAAATAGGAAATAATTTAAACTATAATTGAATTAAAAAATAGAAAACAAAGAAAAGATAAAATAGAAAAGATAGGGTTGTAAATTCAAATACGCCGTGCTGCTTCTGCTATCTGTTGACCTTCCTCTTCTTCTTTATCCAAAATTGCTGCTGTGTTGTTTGAACTTAAATCAAAGGTTATCTTAACACGCCTCATAGTTTGATGAAGCAGTGTTCGAACGGGAAGCTTGTCTGAAAGAAACCGAAAACGAGCTTTGGATAACCTATATTATCAATTGAAAATGTTGATGGGCACGGTTGAGAACCATCCACGAAACCCATCAAATCTGGCTCTTAAGAACTGGAACCATGTTAAAATAAAATAAAATAAAATAATAATAATAATAATAATAATAATAATAATAATAATAATAATATAGAACAATCCATCAGATAATGGCTCTTAAGAACGGGAACCATGTTAAAATAAAATAATAATAATAATAATATAGAACAAGCACAACATTTTTTTTTTTTTTACGCTGATGCAAATAACAAAACACGATTACAGACGGTAATTTTGGAGCGGGGGAGAGAGAGAAGAATAGAGAAGAATTCGGAGCAGGAGGCCGGAATTGGATGAGCTTGGTGGTGGTGCTATGGAGAGAAGGAGGAAGGCGCACTGCTTTTTTTTTTTTTTTTTTTTTTTTTTTTTTGAGACTGTTTCGCATGCATTGGCGTATTTGTGATGGGTCTGCGGTGGCCATGGAGCAAGAAGCGGTACTGGAGCCATTGATGCCGGCGATCGGATATCAGCTAAAAGTAAAAAATAAAAATAAAAATAAAAACAAATTTCAACGTGATGAAAAATTTGGGAGGGGTGAGGGCTTGATCATATTGATATCACAAACCCTCACCCAAACATTCTTTTTCGTAGATCTTGCTCAGGATCGAAAGACGTTAGTCTAGAGCTCTGATACCATGAAAGATTTAATACACTGAAGAGAAAATGTTTTTGTTTTTATTCAATGATTCAATGTAAGGTTTCAGTACATGCTTTTATAAAGAAAAATAGGATAAATAGGAAATAATTTAAACTATAATTGAATTACAAAATAGAAAACAAAGAAAAGATAAAATAAAAAAGATAGGGTTGTAAATTCAAATACGCCGTGCTGCTTCTGCTATCTGTTGACCTTCCTCTTCTTCTTTATCCAAAATTGCTGCTGTGTCGTTTGAACTTAAATCAAAGGTTATCTTAACAGCAAGGCCTACTGTTAATATAAAAAAATAATAATAAAAAAAAGTTTTTTTTGGAACGAAAGCCGAGGGCTTTAATTAAAAAAAAAACAATTTAATGTAGATATATATATATTTTTAAATATATTGGTATATTAGGGCCTCATCTCCTCGTCGTTCGTGGTTCATGTCAAGATCGAAGATTCACGATCCGGAAGTTTCAAGATCAAGATTAGAAGATCGAGATTTGAAGACTTAGAATTAAATTTTTACTTTTCCTTAGAAAATAGGTTAGTCGAAGTACCAACGATCCATCTTGGTGTTTAATTTTTCCGTTATTTTTTCGTGTATGATCGAAAATTGTATGATATAACCGAAATTGCATGACATACGCATCATATCATTATTCCACTCCAATGCATACATGTAGCTAGTTTATTTCGAATAAATTAGGCATGTATAACTCGTATAATTAGTTTAAAGGCTTATTTAATTAATATGTGGTAGTTAATAAATAAGTAACTAATTATAAAAACCGAGGAACCGGGTTTTGTCAATCGTTACGATTTTAGTGATGGATTCTCGGTGAATCCCACTTAGATAAATCGTTGAGTTTTCGGTGAACCCACCTTAAACAGAAACGAGATTGCGCTTTGGTTGACAATTTAGAAATTGGAAAATCATAGTACATGGGTTCGGAAATGGTCTAACCATGGTTAGGCGAGTTCAACCGAGTTTAGGCTCAATCGACTCCCCTCCGCGTGCGATGTACGTTACAGTGGTTTGACAAGACTTAGCATAGCCGATAAGCCTTCGGGCTAAACGGGCTTCTCTTGCCGTGTCGATCAATATCATATATGTTCCAACGAATAAGAAGGCGTGAAGCTTGCCTACATAACCGACCACTGCTCGAGTACTTTGATTTATTGTTTCTTATTGTCAAGACCAAAACCGTAATTAGTAAACTCACCACTTTTTCAAAATATTGAGTGGGAGCGGGGAAGCCGACAGCCGACCCCACGGCCTCTACTATAGGTGCAAGCACGTGAGAGAAGGGTGACGCCTCGTGCCGCTTTGATTCCGGCCCCCTAAGGATGGTGTTCACCCCTACCAAAATTCAAGGCTTGGTCTCCGAAAGGATAGGATTTCGGGTACTCGTTGGGTCACTGTCCGACCCTAAAGGCAGCATACCCTGGGCATACTTTGAGATCTGATATAGTAGGTCACAGTCTTTGTGGATATTTTTGAAATATCTAAGCTAGAAAAAGGAAGGTAATCAATGATTAAAGACCGGGATGTCTGATTCCCGTGGGATGTTCGATTCTCGAAGCTTAAACATTGAGAGAGATTGTCTCAGTTTAACCGTCATCGTACTGATACCGACCCTAAAGGCGGTGGTACGATGCGAGGTTAAATCCTTGGAATTGTAGGATAGACTTTAAACAAGTTTATTATTCTTAAAATAAAATCTAGTAGTGAAATTTTAATTTTTGAATTTAACTTTCTGTCATGTTTATTTTAAACTATATCTCTAGGCTACTAAACTGATAGTAATAGGACTTCTTTAAAAATGTGGAAGTAACAAGTACGTTGTAATTATCAAACAATGCATTTAATATTTCGGAAGAGATATTTCTTTTGAGCCTTTAAAAACTTAAGTGACATAGTATAGGTATGCCACGGATGTCACTCGTGTTGCACAAGAGACAACCATACTTTGTTTACAAAATATGATATAGGACTATCAGATAAATTCATTTAGTGAATTTAAAGTGTAATTACACAACAAATTTCTAAATTGAAAAATTGGAAAATCATATACATAAGGCGTTGCTAGTTAGACGGTATTTGGAACCAAAAACTAGTGGGAGCCTTAGTCTTATGATTTGTTGTTTTTCTGAATCATTAGAAATGTGTAATGGACTGCACGAGAGTTTTTCTATTCATTGGAAAAACAAGAATAAAGCGTTACTAGTTAGACAGTATTTGGAACTGATAAACTAGTGGGAGCTTAGTTCTGAAGATTTTATAATCTTTGAAACATCATGAACACAGCGTTACTAGTTAGGCAAAGATTTGAACCCGATAAACTAGTGGGAGCTTAGTTCTGGATGATGTTCTAATCTTTGAAAAATCATAAATACAAAGTGTTGCTAGTTAGACGGTATTTGGAACCGATAAACTAGTGGGAGCTTTGCTCTTATGATTTGTCGATTAGAAAATCGAATAGTCCAAGCTAGTAACACTATCATTAGGCATCCCACAGTTCAGAAGTAGTGTCTACTCAAACGAACTGCTAGTTCAAGACTGTTTCCATTTAAGGAAAGTCGAGAATGGGAAAGAATGTTTATACGTGTTAGTCATCTAAACTGAGTAGGTTTTAAGGCTAAATCTGAAAATTAATTGGAAATTAGAGGATAAGGAAAGTGATTTCGGATCACTGACCAATGCATCCTTGGCAATTTTCTTGAAAGCTAAAGTTCTTTGGAAGAACTAGGTAGCTTCGCATTAAACGATAAATAAAATACACAACGGGCAGTTATTTCAGATAGACTAGTGGGAGTGATATAAGGAAATGAATCTCGGATTCAATTCTTGAGTATCACAGAAAATTCATTTTCTGTTTTAGGATTCGTTGGAGCGAACGTATTCATTTTCAATAGGATAATTTGTTTGTCTTATTGACGATAAATATAACATTCGTAGCATGAATCCAAGACTCAGACTTTTGTTTGATAAAGTCAGAACCACTAGGAATTGCTGAAAAGGTATTAATAACACATCTTAAACTATATAAACGCAAATGGTTTCCGTATTTCGATAAACACTTCTTTCTATTCTATTAATTAGTGCATGTTCCATAAAGACAAGATCTGAAGACTGCCTCAGGGTGATTCCTATCTCCCAGTCAAAGGAACCCTGTCTCAAAGGAACAATGCCTAAGTTTCCTTTCAATTGGGAAAGGGTAATGGATTCAAAGAAGTTACATAGCTTGTTCATATCGACCTTCGGGGTCATATGAAAGGTACAAGCTAGTGGGAGCTTTAGAAGTGGTGACATATTCTCTGATAACTACTCGAAACTCCGGTAAGTTTATCCAAAATATTTGGAGGAAATCTCTGATTTCACCAGAGATAGAGTACTTCATACTCAGAAATAGGTTATTGCATAGTCTTCGGGACTGATGCTCGGCCTTCCTCCTAGTGGAATGTTTTCACTAAGGGATACACCATAAATTTGCCTTACATAGTTATTGATGTGCTACGATACGCTGCTGAACTCATTTAAGATATTGGTTGCAAAATAACGGTTGTAATGAAAAACCGAAAAGTCTACCTAAAAGATGCCTACGCATTTGTGGATAATGAGTGAATTCGGTTCACCCTACTTCCGTAAATATAGACATTTAGCATTTAGTGCTTGAAAGTAGGACTGGAAATTTTGCGTACACGTTCAGGTCGTGAAATATCTTAATGCATTGAGTAAAGGTTAGTTATAAAACTCGTAAAATCAGAGAATGACGGTGATATTGTCAAACTAGGTCTGATAGAGTCTATAAATAACAACCTTAGATCTTGAACTATTTGTACTCAAGATGTTACTAACTGATTTGTTCACCCACATCCAACACGGCATTTGGTGATAACTCTAATAAAAACTACTAAACTAGATCAAGATATCACTCCACCCCGAACGCAGGTGGGAGTATGGTTTGTCCATTACCTATTGCGGGACCTTATGGTCTATAGGGTAGATTGATAACCTATTGTCCTTCGTGGGCTGTATAGGATCCTGATCATAGAGGTTGGTTTAGAAGCCATAAACCTGTGAATGGAGTTTGATACTCCAGTTCTGTTGAAACTCTTGTAGAACCACCTGAGTATCTCAGGCCCAGTGGGAGTAGTTTGAACTACATGGAAAAGAGTCGAATGAATAGGAAAGTTTAACTTTCAACGCAAAGCTGAGTAATTTAGGTGTGATTCCCTTAAAGGTAAATAGTTAACCAGACCGTGATCTCTCTTACCACTCAGTCTTGCTTGATTTCGTCAGAAAGCAGGAAATAGGGGTGATTCCCTAAGACTTCCTTGCCGAACAACGGAATCTGAATTCATTCAGAACATTAGGGTTTTAGCTAAGAAAAAATGGCGGATTCGTTACAAAGCAGAAAATAGGGGTGATTCCCTCAGACTTTTTTTTATGAGACTAACGGTATCTTAATTTATTCAGAAAGAACCTTTGGCAGGATGCCTGCCATAGCTTATATCCTTTGGGGATTAAAGCAAACATCTATGTCATTCCAAAGTCATATATTTTAATATGTGGACTTGACCAAAATGTTGATAAGTCTTTTGTAGACTTGGCATCAATATTAGTAAAGTAGTATGTAGATTAGTGTTTGTGAATGGTAACACTGAAACAGTTGAAACAACATGGGTGTGTTATCTGAAGTCAGGGCTGACATGCCATTGGGATTCATTCTAAAGGATTTGATTCTCCCAAATTCTCGAGAATCGATCATTGGCAATCCCATCCATTCACCTGGTTAAGATATCCTTGCATTTATGCAACATTCAACGATGTAGTCTACCCTACCTCTCACGAATGGTTATCTAAACCTGCAGATGAATACTAAATGGGAAGTTTAGTGAATCCTCAAGTCTCTTTGGGAGAATGAGGAATAATATACTGGTATATTCAGGTGCAAACTAGAATATAAGTGATAACACTGATTCTGGCTTTAGGTCGGATTAAGGATGATCGTTAAGTCGATCTTGTCCTCAGTGTTGACTCAAAGGTATATTGAAAGTGTACCACCGTATTAGATGGAAAGGCAACGTTTTGATCCTAAAGATTGACTCAAGCCGCCAACCTACCTGATCAGTGTACCAAGTCACACGGTATTCGGATTTCTGCACGCGCCGGTCACCGACCTACCTGCAAGCGGCACACTCGGTCGTGCTTGGAAGGATGAATTACTAAGATGCACTTGGAGGGTACGGATTTGAGGGATACGTCTCACTTGTTTTGAGCAAGTGGGAGAATGTTGTAGATATAGATATAGAGGGTGTGCTCTAAAACAATTAATCCACTTGCCTTTCATGCAAGTGGGAGATTGTTAGGTGTAGTGCCCGAAAGACAATTATATAATTGTTTTAGGACAAAATTAATAATTCATCTTATTATATGCATTTATGTTTATAATTAAGACACTACTGAAAACCCTAAGTACCTCGTTTATGTAATCATATAACTCAGTGTATGGTTATACACAAGAGGATTAAGTTAGTGAGATGTACTTAAAATTAACTTAGTCCGTAGCGTTGATTAATCTGAGTATGGGTCTCATGATTAATATGCTAATAATGCGCCTGAGAACACTTTAGGTGTGACAGTCTTATCGATTTATCGGTAATAGAAGTACCTAGTGGGGCATTTATATATGATGATGATAATCATATAAATTTGGACCGATTTTTTTGAGTTCTCGATATAATTCCGTAATCGAGAAGTCTTATCGAATCACAAGATGATCATATATGGATTAATCTCAATCCTGAGGTGATCGCTGAGACAAACCGCTTAGACTAGGGTAGAGTTTGATGTGTTAGTAAGGATCACCGTAGTATGTGGTCCAACACTTCTCGTTGGCTCTGATCTCGGAATGAGTGAGTAGTCCGTGCTATCACGTATATGGAATCCATTCCTTCCTCGGGAAGTAGATGAGCGATTCTCTTATTTGTTAGCCCTAAGAAAATGACCGATCCCGGGAGTTCATGTTAGACTAATTAGCTACTAGTCCGGTATGTAAACTAATTGATCACTAGGGGTTAATGGTAAATAAGGATAATATGTTTCTAGAGGGTTCAAGGAGATATCCCGAATTGAAACGAACAGTTTATGGAGGATTTATTCGTATGTAATGATTATATCAGTGGACGCTTTCGACTCATGGTTGAGTGTAAGTTATCTATATTCGGCAGAGTTCAGTTTCGGGTTTATGTTAGTGTAATCTCGAAATTAATAGATTGAATATTATTGTTCTGTCTGACGGATAATATTATTTAATTTTTTGTAGCTACTGAATATGGGTCCATGGTCCCCGACGTGGCTCCTAACATAGCATATGTTTTCTCGTCGTTTCACCTCAATTATAATTAAATAGTTAGTTTGGACTATTTAATTGATATGTGGATTAATTGTTTAGTTGGACTAGATAATTAAATAAATGGAAAAGAAATTTTTCGTGGACTCGGCCCAATGTGTGTAAAATGCTTGTGGCCCTTATTTCTAGGGTATATGGGGCACATTTTTTGATTATTGTTTAATTAGAGAGAAATTAGTTTTCTTGGATAATTATTTAATGTATGATTTAATCATTTATTTGTTAAGTGATAAATCATGGAATATTAGATAATATATTTATTTATCCTAATTTGTTTGGGATATATATTATATTTATCTTTTATTTCAAATAAGGATTAATCTAATAATTATCCTATTAATTAATTAATCCTTGGAGGACAAGGATTACTCTCCTATATAAATAGAGTTCTCCCAAGCCTTTTAATCACATCACAAAAGTCGAAATAGTGGGAGTATCGGAGCTTAGAATTTTCGGCTCATATACTTGGGTTTGAGTTTTTTAGAAAACTTTGGGTTTTCTAAGGTAGCATATCGAGGAGGTCCGGCGGCTTCAAAAACACCATCCAATTGGTGTTGCTTGGAGATACACGTCGGAAGTCGGTGGCTTCTCAATTCTTGGATCTTGGATCTCGGATTGTTCTAGACGTTTATTCACAATAAACATGTAAGCAATTTAAACCCCATCGTAGGTTTAGATCTATTTATTTATGTATTTTTCTTGTTGGATCTAGATCTTGTATTTTCCGCTGCGTAATCGGGTGGATCTTGATCCATCCGACGATATTACATCCTACAGACTCGGCATCATATTTGTACCTCACCTTGAGCGTATCTTCTATAAGACCAAACATGGCGGGTCGAGCTATCTTTTTTGGAACTCACCTTACAGAACCGGCGGGTCGAGCTATCTTATTTTGGAACTCACCCTACCAAACCGGCGGGTCGAGCTATCTTATTTTCGAACTCACCCTACCGAACCGGCGGGTCGAGCTATCTTATTTTGGAACTCACCCTACCGAAATGGCGGGTCGAGCTATCTTATTTTGGAACTCACCCTACCAAACTGGCGGGTCGAACTATCTTATTTTGGAACTCACCCTACCCAGCTCGCTCAAATAAAGTCCGAGAAGTCAGACAAAACCCGCCCTGCTCGGCAAAAAAATTTATAAGTCTGCAGGACAGACCCAACGAACTGATCCACAAGTCGGACTCAGAGAAGAACTGAACCACAGGTCGGTCTCAGAAAAAGTTTGCAAAGGAAAAACTATAAGTCTGCAGGATAGACCCAACGAACTGATCCGCAGGTTGGACTCAGAGAAGAACTGAACCGCAGGTCGGTCTCAGAAAAGTTTGCAAATGACAAACTATAAGTCTGCAGGACAGACCCAACGAACTGATCCGCAGGTCGGACTCAGAGAAGAACTGAACCGCAGGTCGGTCTCAGAAAAAGTTTGCAAAGGACAAACTATAAGTCCGAGATGCAGACCCACGAATCGATCCGCAGTCGGACTCGAAAATGAATCGAACGCAGTCGGTCTCAGCCAAAGTTTGCAAAGGACAAACTTAAATTAACTGATCCACAGGTCGTACTCAGAAAATGAACTGAACCGCAGGTCGGTCTCCACCAAAGTTTGCAATGGACAAACTATAAGTCTGCAGGATAGACCCCAAGAACTGATCCGTAGGTCGGACTAAGAAAATGAACTGAACCGCATGTCGGCCTCAACCAAAGTTTGCAATAGACAAACTTAAATGAACTGATCCGCAGGTCGGACTCAGAAAATGAACTGAACCTCGGGTCGGTCTCGCTAAAGTTTGCAAAGGACAAACTTAATGAATCGATCCGTGAGGTCGACTCGAGAAAAAAGTTTAGGTGACCACCATAATAACTGGACCACAGGTCGGCCTTAGAAGAAACTTTGCAAAGGACAAACTTAACGAACTGATCCGCAGGTCGGATTCTGAAAACTTGGAAATCCAAGCATATCAAGCTCAGCCGATCAGCAAGTCTGCAGAACAGAACATCAACACTTTCTATAAATAATTAGAAAGTTGAAGTAATCAAACTTCCTAAGTCTGCAGGACAGACGATCAGGTCTGCAGGACAGACGATCATCGCTTTCTATAAATACATAGAAAGTTGAAGTAATCAAACTTCCTAAGTCTGCAGAACAGACGATCAGTGCTTTCTATAAATACCTCTAAGTCTTCAGAACAGACGATCAGCGCTTTCTATAATACTTAGAAAGTTGAAGTAATCAAACTTCCTAAGTCTGCAGAACAGACGATCAGTGCTTTCTATAAATACTTAGAAAGTTGAAGTAATCAAACTTCCTAAGTCTGCAGAACAGAGGTCAGCACTTTCTATAATGCTTAGAAAGTTGAAATAATCAAACTTCCTAAGTCTGCAGGACATACGATCAGCTTTTTCTATAATACTTAGAAAGTTGAAATAATCAAACTTCCTAAGTCTGCAGGATAGACGATCAGCGCTTTCTATAATACTTAGAAAGTTGAAGTAATCAAACTTCCCAAGTCTGCAGGATAGACGATCAGTGCATACACTGAAGTACATCATTCGAAAAGCAGAGCTTTGTAAAGGACTTACTTCAGGGGGGGAGGGGGGGTAAAGGACCCTAAGTGATACGAATCGAGAACGGGATTTGCCCTAGGATTTTCTAAAGGAATCAATAACGAGCTCGAAACAACGAACTTAGATAATCCAACCTAAACGCGTTGGCAAGAAGCGCCACAACGCTTGTTCAAGGCGCGATAAGTTCTTTAAGGGGTGGAACTCTACAACGAAGAGATCCTCACTCGCAAGTGATAAACAAGTCAATAGACTCAATAATAATTTCACTCAAAATTGAACTTTTTGTAAAAGAACATCCTAGGTGCCTTATATAGGCTACAATATTCATGAAACTAATGTAGCTAACCAATGTGGGATAAATTACATTGTAATTTTCGCCACTTAATTTTGTAACAAATCTAACTCAACCCTAATAAGCCCAAAAGGCTATTATTTGCTAAAAATAAACACCTGGCCCAATATACTAACATATGGGCAACTTTTGACATGGGCCTAAGGCCGTTTTATTCATTAAAACACCGAAAACTAAAATAAACAAAACAAATAAAATGTCTCGGGACGGATCACATCATTCCTCCCGGTTGGAAATGATTCGCCCTCGAATCAACAGACGTCATAGAGTCGAGATCGAAACCAAGTTTGAACAAACCGCAAAAACGTCAATGATATACCAGGATCAAAGATAATTTGGATATACAGCTCCAAAGCAATAGCATGTCTAGATGTCGATCCATGCTTCCGCAATAGAACATAAGAAAAGTCACTTAGTTGGATATCGATGGTGATGAAACTCGGAGTGACAAACAACATAATCATAGAAATGCAATGTATGATCTTCATAAACACGCAAGGCAAAAGGATCAATAAAATGTGCGCGGTTTGCCACCATTAACAACCGGGATAGTTCATCCAAAGGCAATATAGGGCGGCATTGGATGTATCCAACAAAGACGGTTTCCTCCTTATGTGGATGATCCTCTCCTGTGCACCGCACGTAAGACAAAATATAATTTGGAACAAGAATTGAAGAGCATAGTTTCTTCTTGTGCCGCATCCACAATCAACTCTTTGCGTATTTCCTCCACAATAGACACCTCGACATCTCTATTTTCTCTTCCCCAATTTCAGGTTCATCCACCTCCACTTTGTCACATCAACAACTATAGAACTATTTTCTTCCTCCCTTTCCAAATCCTCCTCACGAATGTTAACAACCTCGTCATTTTCCGCTTTAGTCCACCCATTTTCTTTTTGAATGTCAGCCCACCGTTTGGCCTCCTCCGCCTGTAGTAGTTCAACTTCCTTTTCCAATCTATCCTGTAACTCTGGCGTCTTAACTTGCATAATAGCCTTAATTTCTTGTTTTGACTTAGCACCGAGTGCACGATTATTCTCTCAAGGATCCTTGCTATCACCGCTAACATGCTCTCATTTCGATCCGCTAACTCAGTTTGACGCCTCTGTTCCTTTCTACGATCCCGTCTCTCACAATGATCAAAATAAGGCATATTCCCACAATTATCTCGTGTATACTCAGCCTGATGCTCAATCGTAATGATTTTTTTTTTGACAGCAGAATTACACAGGTGTGAAAATTTTCACACCCTGATGTGAAATCCACGTATTTAAGCACCGAATGACTACAAATTTGGGAAAACTCAAAAGACAAAAGTTGTAGAACTGATAGTTTTCTAAAGGATGTCAAATTTTCAGATTTTTTGGAGATACGTAAGTCGCTCTAACAATCGTTTTTCAGAAACTGATGCAATCTGTCAAAAATTTCCAGATTGATAGCTGTGATTTAAGGTGCCGAATCCGTTAAAACTACAGCGAATTTGGAAAATATCAAAAGACAAAAGTTGTAGATCTGTAAATTTCCTATAAGTTCACCAATTTTCAGGTAATTGTAATTCGTTTAACCCACTGAAAACGAATTCAAACAATGATATACTGCTGCAGTTTTTCTGGACAGATTTTTTGGAGTAATCGGTGGTTTTCGGCAAGATTTATGTTGAATCTGGATTGGGTGTAAAGAGAGAAATTGTAGCACGAGATGTATTATATATGTGGTAAAAATTTCAGAATTTTTTGAGTTTTTTTGGTTAGGGAACGAACTGATACAAAAAACGGGATCTGTAAAATAATTAGGGTTCTTGGGATGAAAGTTTGAAGAATCTTCAAGTTTTCCGGGTAGGATGGATGAAGATTTGAAGATTTTGATGTTAGTAATATCATCCGCAACGGAAGCTATTTAAGGATCTAGATCTATAAATTACACGTAATAAAATAACTAGATCTACATCTACAAGGGGGTTGTAGAACATACCTCTTGGATCTCAAAATCAAGTTGGAGAACCGCAATAGAAAGAACGAATGAAGGTGTGAAGAGCACCACGATCTTCCGTACGTGTGATCCAAGCAACTCCCGGTGGAAGGAAATTCTCGACTCGAACCCTTCCGATATGCTACCCGGAAAAATCTCCAAGATTTTTCCCCAACCCTCTTGGCCGAAATTTCTTCCTCCTCTCTAAGAGGTGGAACTCGAAAATATTGTGTGTATTAAGGCTTGGAAGAACTCTCTTTATATAGGAGAGTAAAACTTAGCCTCCAAGAATTTAATAATTAATACAAAATCAATTATAATAATCCTATTAAATAAAAGATAATCCCATAATATTCTAGAACAAATCTAGAATAATATTTATCTTTATTTCTTTCCATAAATATTTATCCAATAAATATTTTATGCACATGTCTTATTAATACACAAGAAAACAATTTCTTGTTTCCTAAATTAATACATGGGGCGAAAATTGCTTGTGACCTAGTGCCGTGAACCCCGAAAGGTTTATTCACGATTTGAAGAGTGGATCATGATTGAGATTAAGAATGACAATGGGATTGAGCACCTCGACCTCCAATCGAACAATGTGATTGGCAACCTCGGTATAACCTTAACCTCTAAGCGAACCTGTGCTTAGCAATCTCGGTATAGAACTAACAAGACCCGCTCAAAGTCTTGATCCTTGTTCGATTTTCGAATTCTCTACACAAGAATTCTCAACACACTTAACAAGTGAAATATATTATATATCAAAATGAAAATCCCCTTTTTCCAAGTACAATAAGATGCCAATTTATAGGGCCAAATAAGGACTAGAATTCATGAACAAAAATGAAAAGACTTCCTAATAATACTACAAAAGGGGCGCCCCAAGTATCACCTAGATTAGTCATCCGGATGTAATGTTTCTTCATGTATCATGAAAGCTTCCAAATGCAATGTATCTTGATTTCTTCCAATCTTGATTTAATCTTCAAAATGGCGCCACCTTTGTTTGATTTCTAGCCAATAATTATCCAATTTATATACTTAATAGAAACATATATAAAACACTTATAAATATAAAAAATAGTTAATCGGCTCCGTTAACGAATTCAGTCGCATAAATGAGAATTTTAAGAGGCATTTCATCTTCGAGGATTAAATCGTATTCCAACTGAATTTTATGAACCAACGTATTCAAAGCTTCTCGTCTTTTCCTAGCTTGAAGTCTCGTGACCGGACCATCATTAATGATCAATGGATCAACATGGGAAACAACACTTAAAGGATCAATAACGGTATCCGGGATCATATCATCCCCTCCCAGTTGCGAAGGATTTGCCCTCAAATCTAACGGGTTATCAAACAATGATAAATCAGTCACGTTGAAAGTGGTAGAAACACCCCAATCCTCGGGAATATCAATTTTGTAGGCAATATTGTTGATGCGTTCGAGAACTTGAAAAGGACCATCTCCCCGAGGGTGCAATTTGGAAGAATGTTTGTGGGGGAACCGTTCTTTTCTGAAATGCAACCACACCCAATCACCGGGGTCAAATACAACTTCCTTACGTCCTTTGTTGGCATGCTTCATGTAATGTTTGGTTTGTGCTTCCAGATTGCGTCTAGCCTTGGAATGAAGCTCACGAATCAGCTCAGCTTTGTAGTCACCATCCAAACTCTTGTGCTCACCTGGGGGTATGGGAACAAAATCAAAAGGTGCATTAGGATTCTTTTGTATCACTGAGCGAAGTAATTGTCCTAAAATCCGGTTAACAACCTCTGTTTGTCCATCAGTTTGTGGGTGATATGCAGTTGAAAACAACAATTGAGTACCCAATTTGGACCATAAAATACGCCAAAATGAGACACAAACTTAACATCCCTATCGGAAACAATAGAAGCGAGGTACCCGTGCAAACGAACAACTTCTTTAAAATACAAATCGGCAGAATACGAGAAGCATCGTTAGTTTTTGAACAAGGGATAAAGTGAGCCATTTTAGAAACGATCAACCACCACAAATATGGAATCCTTACCAGGTTGTAGAGCGAGGTAAGCCTAACACAAAGTCAATAGACACATCTGTCCAAGGAAAATCGAGGAATAGGTAGCGGGGTATACAAGCCATGCAGGTGGGCTTTGGACTTAGCTTTACGACAAACAATGCAATTAGTACAAATTCGATTGACATCTCGTTTCATTTTAGGCCAAAAAAAATGGGAGGTAAGCATGTCAAGTGTTTTGGCTATGCCAAAGTGTCCCATTAAACCCCCACCGTGTGCCTCACGAACCAATCGTTCACGGGCTGAACATTGAGGGATATATAGACGTTCCTCACGAAACAAAAAGCCCTCAAATTGATAATATTTCCCTTGTGCAACAGATGTAGTAGCAGCAAATATATCTTTAAAGTCCAAATCAGAAACATACAAATCTTTCAAATGTTCAAAACCAAGCAAACGAGTTTGCATATGAGTCAACAAAGTAGAACGTCGAGAAAGAGCATCAGCCACCACGTTATCCTTACCTTTTTTGTACTTGATAATATAAGGGAAAGATTCGATAAACTCAATCCAACGAACGTGACGTGAACTCAATTTACCTTGACTTTTCAGAAATTTCAAAGACTCGTGATCAGTGTGGATCACAAACTCACGAGGACGCAAATAGTGTTGCCATACATGGAGACATCGGACCAAAGCATACAACTCTTTATCGTAGGTAGCATAGTTTAATTGAGCCCTTTGAGCTTCTCACTAAAATAAGCACAAGGGCGACCGTCTTGACATAAAACTCCACCAATTCCCACCCCAAGCATCACATTCGATATCAAACATTTTATTAAAATCAGGGAGAGCAAGTACAGGAGCAGAAATTAATTTAGACTTTAAAGTTTCAAAAGACTCCCTTTGTTTTGGGCCCCAAATAAATGGGGTGTTTTTCTTGACCAACTCAAGAAGGGAAAGGCATATCATCTTTGAAATTTTTGACAAATCTTTGTAAAATCCGGCTAGTCCATGAAAACTTCTAACATCCATAACGCATATAGGTTCGGGCCGATGAAATGGCACGCGACCTTCTCCTCATCGACCTCAACACTGTAGCACTAACAACAAAACCCAAGAAGACAACCCGATCCATGCAAAAAGAGCACTTTTTCAAATTAGCATATAATTGAGCTTGTCTAAGAGTCAAAAACAGCCCGTAGGTGTGTGAGATGAGAGTCTAAATCAACACTATATATCAATATATCGTCAAAATAGACAACTACAAAATGCCCAATAAACTCACGCAAAGAACTCATTCATCAATCGCATAAATGTGTTAAGGTCGTTAGTTAGCCCAAAAGGCATAACCAACCATTCATTCAACCCAGATTTCGTTTTTAAAGGTGTTTTGATTCGTCCCCTTCCCGCATCGTGCACTGATGATATCCACTCCTAAGATCTACTTTAGAAAATCTTAGCTCCATGTATTTCGTCTAACATGTCATCTAAGCGAGGGATTGGATAGCGGTACTTAATCAATCTGGTTGATAGCTCGGCAACTGTGCACATCGCCACTTTCCATCTTTCTTTGGTACCACAATAGTCGGCACCGCACAAGGACTCAAAGATTCTCGAATTTTTCCATAGTGAAATTCGAGTCAAATGGCCGTAATCCTCTCGGGGCCAATACATGACTCAAGCTTTCGATTGTGAGTCTTGATCTTGCTCTTCTTGTACCACTCTCATTAAGTTACCAAAGATGACTTTCTGCACACTATATCAACACTAAGCACACAGGAGTTCGAAAACACACAAAACAAAGAATTTTAAACAAAGTGCACAACCTTACGAAGTGCATATAGACACTTCTCGAATCAAGACCGGACATTACGAACAACAGTTCACGAAGATCGAGAATCCTCCTCGATTCCTTGAGCGGTCCAATGCCTACCCAAGAAATTTGAAAGAAAGTCGACATCGCAAGTCTGCGAACTTGCAATATCGTCTTTTCTTTGAATTTTGAACTCCCAACTCAAACAGGACAGACAAGCTTTTGATTGTGTAAGAATGTGGGATTGCTAGTGAATTGAAAGGTGCAATCCAAGTTAGTGTGAGTGGCTATTTATAGGGAGTAGAGGTGAAGACTCTAAAGCCTAATAGTGTGAAACCATAATTCAATTCTGAAAAACCGAGGCATGTGTGATATATCCCGAAAAGGCAAGTTATGTAGGCTAGGAGTGTATTAACATGTAATTCCCGTCTTGGTGCCATCAGGCTAATAATCTACGGGAAATAAACATGTGATTGACTTTGAGATTTTAAACAATGCCTCTCATATCACTTAAACCGAATTTGAACTGAATTATAGGTTTAACACATAACCACAGTACAGGACCCAAACAAACCGAACTGATCAAGAAAAAGCTTAGCAGGCATCACATAGGGTTTGGTCAGTGGTTTAAAAAGGACTTATGTTCAGACTCGACCATGAACACGAGCTCAAGTCTGAAACCGAAAGGGACATGGTTTAATCAACATATCATAAATGAGATACCTCTCAGTCTAAGAATTCAGTATATAAAATCGTGATTAAACCAATGCGTCATGGGGTGTAAAACCTCAGCTTTAAGACCAGTGATATAACATAATTAAGCCAACAAACCGACATCACTGGTTCAACCAACCTAGGGACAGGATTCAGCTACAACCTCTTTACCATTTCAAACTCACCGGTTCAATTTCACGGTCTGAACAGCCAAGTCGTTCAGCACATGAGCAATCTTGAAGCATTAAATGTAGGATTTTGGCCATGTCTTTGAAGGTAAGGACTGACAAAACGAAATTCCAAAGTAACCAGCACAGTAAATGCCCAAATCAGAATTAATATCCATATATTAACAAATTTGAAAACGTGGACATATATTAACATATCAGGGCAGATAATCCGTTCGAATCAGCCCAATAAATGATAAATCGACATTACACAAGAAGGATATTACCCGTTTAAGAAATCTGCTTCGAATCAGGCCTTCATGAAACGATGTGTAAATCAAATCGGTGTAATGATTTCATCTTTACATACACGAACCTTCCAAATGCGTTTTGCAAAACGTGGTTGTTCGAATCGCAGAGAACCAGCAGCAAAGATGGTAGCTTTACACCTCACGCCTTCCTTAAACGAATTAAACACGAGGTTGCTGAGATATGAAAGCAAACTCTTCATACCATTTTTTTAAGCGCGAGAAAGATAGGGAAACCAGAAAGGCTAGAAATCTGCAATGGTTAACTGCAGAACCGGGAATAGAAGTGCAATAACTTGCAGTAAATTACGGAGGAGTTAATGCGAGAAATGCGTTTCGTTGATGGTGCAAAAGTGGGGAGAAAAGGAGGCAAAAATCGATTCTTGCAATTGAATTAGGGTAGAGAAGCGAGTAGGATTTTAGGGTAATAGAATATTGGGTTATTGGAGATAAAAGGGCCGGACAAAAGAAATTGGGATAATTGGGCTGATTGAATAGCAGACTAGATCATCTATTAATTCAGTCCTTCTAGACTACAATTCTTTAATTTAAACTTACTATTTAATTTATTAAAATAAATATAAAATTAATTTAATTAATTTTATAAAATACTTTAATAATTCAATTTAAATTAAATCCATAATATCCTGCAAATTAAAAACATAAGATATGTCATATGATGTAAGTCTTATAACTTTATGGCTTGGTCAGTGTGACGTATAACATGATATAAACAATTGAACACAGCCACAAATATTATTATTATGTAAAAGCTTTAAACAAGGGAGACGTTACTTTCGAAGATTAATCAACATAACTTAAACTATCACAAAATACTTAACAATCTCCCTCTTTGATTCATTTTCAAAATAACTACTTTAAAGCTTTTATTAAGGGTTGTTTGAAAACGTGGAGAGTTACACCCCCTACATATAATCTTCCCCTTAATTAGAGTTTTTCAAAATAGAATAAATTCTCGTTTAAAATCTTTGTACCACTCTCTCCCCTTTAGTTTGAAAATGAATCAAATAAGTACTTAAAGACTCAGGGTTAAGAGATATACCACAAAATACTCATATAAAATTTAATTTGACACAAAATACTCATATACAATAAAAGGTAATGAGAGAAAAGTGTACTTCCCGATCAATGATACAAAGGATTATCATTGAGCATTGAGCTTGTATCAAGAAATATATTTTTTTAAGCTCAAGGACCTACAATCATAAGACAAAGACAATGATAACCTTTATATTTTGGGTCCTTGGGGGTTAGGTTGAACTTTCTTAGGAACAAAAACTTTCCTAACATTGGGTTTATGTGCAGTCTTGCTAACCCATACGGGTCTAGTTGAGGTGACCATAAAATCCGTAGTCGGGATAGTATGAGTAGGACTAATCAAATGCATATGGATCATGATATGAATGATGAAAGACATGATCATGATATGATTGCCAAAAGTGTGGTTTGGCAAATCGTGGTGTGTGAATAGTTTTCCTATAAGTGTAATTAGGTAATTCTAGGATCATGATATCTATATGAATTGTCATTATGGGCATGATATCTATATGAATTATCATTATTTCTATATGATTGTGTATGCACATTCCTATAGGCTTGATTTCTAGGTGATTCATAATCAGATTGATAAGAGTAGTTCTTTGAAGTGTAATTCTCTGAACATCTCCTATCATATTGATATGCGTGGTTCTTCTTATTAACATTATTTCTAGTGTTTGAAGTATGTTGTGAAGTGTGTGTTTTTGAAGATGAAGCATACTTATTTGTGTGTTTATGTGCACCATTTTGTGCCGGTGATGCATGATCAAGTGCTATGGATCGAGGCACAAAAATTTCCTTTTGAGACTCGGGTTTAGTGACTACAGACTCATTCATGGATCCTTCCGTAGAAGTATCAAGGATGTGTTCAGTGTGACCCGAGGATTCTTTAGGATATGAGAGAGGAGATTCTAATCTATTATGATTGTTGTTGGAAATAATATCTGTGTTTTGATGACGATTTATCACGCATCTAGTAAAATCGTTTACAACCCATGATGATGAAGTCATAACTAACTGTTATAGTGTGTAATGAAAGAAGAAGCAAGAAATGGTCTAGAGAAAATGTATAAGTTCTATCTAGAGTCTAAACTTTGTATAGGTTGTTTCAGACTAGCATTGTAATAGATAGGTACTAGGCAAACAGCTGAGTCACAGCAAGCAAACTGAGTATACATATGAAGGCGAGGATCAGGACTCGATTATTGAAGATCAAGAACCGAGGTGGCAAATTCGGTTAAGTCGATTAAGTCGTGACTATAAGTCGAGGATTCGAGGCAAGTCTGTGGTGACAAATCGAACTATAGATCATGTAAAGTCGAATAATCTTAAGGACAAAGATTATCGATTACCGAAAAAGAAGAAACTGAATGGTGTACTCTGACTTAGTCAATTGAAGTCAGATGTCAAATATACGAGGTACTCAGTTTTGAAGAAGAGTAGAAAACTGAGTTAAGGCCTTGTTGAATTTGAAATAACAAAACGACAAAAGGTCGTACATATGAACGTTGGCTAAACAACAAATGTAACGGCTATAAAATAATCTGACCGTTACATCATCCCTATAAATACACAGAGACAAGAACTTGAGAAGGAAGATCTGAAAAATATTTACAAAGCATATATCTAAAGATCCAGGAAATCAGATCTCATATCTAGAAACAGGGAAGCCAACGGAATTGTCTTGAAGATTACAAAGAAAGATTCAATAACCCATTAAGGGGGAAGAAGGCATCTTGGAGCTGCAACGCCATATCCAGAAGAAGCAAACAACTCACTGAATTAATCACTTGATTAATTCTAAACCTAACCTTTGTGAAAAAGGGTTGGCTGTGCATAGTCTGAGGAGAGAAACTCCACCTTTCCTCATACGGTTGCAACTTGGTTGCCACTGCTGTTGGTGCAGTCTGCGGACTGTGTTCGTGTTAGTGGTGAGCTGGTGAAGGAGTCATTCAACCTCCAAAAGCAATCTTACCTTTCTTCATTATGTGTAGACAGTGAAACCAGGGTGTCGTGAAGGACTGTCATTGGGCTAGGATTTTGTAACAGTTATCTCAAGATTCTAGTGATACCTCCTACACCACAGGATAAGGGGAGACGTACGGGATTACACCACCCGGAACTTCCATAAACAAACACTGTGTTGATTTACTTTACGCATTTATATTTATGCTGTGATTATTTTTATTGCTTCATCACTTTATCACTTCACTCAGCAAACATTAGACACTGAGTCAGCACAGAACTGATACATAGGAGACATAGATCCTTATTGACACATCTATTGCACGAAGGGCTTGATCTTATCCGCTGCAAGTTAATTCAGTTCTAGCATTAGCAAAACTGAATTAGCTAACTCCCTTGCAAGATAAAAGGAAAGGAACAAAACTGAACTGAGCATCAGTTTGTTAGTTCAGCCTTGAGTTTGATAAAAACTCAGTTCCTGGGGTACTTTCAGTTTCAGGAAAGTTTTTGGTGACAAGTTTATTCACCCCCCTCTAAACTTGTGTTAGCCTTTCCAAGGGACCAACAATTGTTTTCAAGCTGTTGAATAGCTTCTTGTAATTTATCTCTCTCACGTCTTAAAGACTCCAATTCAGCCTCATATTTAGACACCTTTGGTTTCAAATCAACTTCGAGAGATTTAACTTTTAACTCGAGTTGATTTGTGGTGCTCGTTAAAAAACATATGAGATTGTAGTTCTCAACTATGTCATTTTTAAGACCCTTATTATTTTTAGATAGAAACTCACATATATTTTTGAAGCCTTCACAAATTTCAATGATATCAAGATGTTCCTCAGATTCTGAGTGGTAGCTTGATTCTGAATTTGATTCAGAATATTGTGATTGGTTGTCAGAATGCTCAGAATTTGATTTTGATATTTATTGCTCGAATGTTTATCAACTTTAGCTCCAAGAGCTAGCTCATGCATAGGCATATTAGAAGATGATTTATATCGAGCCACACGATTTCTGCGACCCATTTTGCGGTTCAGATGACAAACTTAATAATTTCTGCAAAAAGCCAATCTCAAAAGAGCAAGCGTATTATATCAGAAATATTTATTTATATCAAACAAATAAATGTGACAAATAAGGACAGTTAATTATAGTCAAAAATAATTTCAATGCACACTAGGAAAAAAAAGAAGAAATAATTGTATGTGAAGCACACATGTAACATAAAAACACAAGATAGGTAAAAAGAGCAGTTAAACACTTATCACAAAGGATTGATCACAAAAATTAATACCGATGTTTGATCACTAGGTGACCAGGCTCCGATACCAATTGTTGGATTGATAATGACGCAGACACACTCTAGAGGGTGAAAAAGATTTCAAACTTGACAAGCAGGAATTTAAAAATTAAGATAATAAATATCGTAAGGGGGGGTGATTAGAGTGTGTGGAACTTTTACACTCTTTAGAAAACAACACAAATACTAGAAAATTAAGGACAAATTTTATAATACTGGCCAGATTTGTGAAGAGTTATGCAAAGTGGCATACATTACAACCATTCATTTCTAACCTCTCACACACGATAAAAGTGTATTATGTGAAAGAGAGTAAAAATGAGAGGGCCTAATGTATGCCAAACTATCTAACCTTCTTCAACAGATTCTTGTACCATAAAAGTCTCTCAAAATTAAGTGCGGAAGCTCACTTAATAAACTAATGGGGGGCAAAAACTCAGAAACCGATCATAAGGGGGGCAAAAAGGATATTCAGCATGCAATGTCCAAGTTCAGGTTACTAATATGTTAATACAGCAAGGATCTACAAAAATTCAAGTAAAGCTACACAAGGCAGTACAAGATCAGCAATAATTAATGCAATTCAGATTACAACTAAAATACAGATCAGCAATGTTTATATAGCAGTTGAGTACAAAGCAATTAGTCTAGAAAACAGAATGTTTACTAAGTTGCAAAGCTGAATATTACAACATTTGAAGTCTCGTAATGCAACTTCAGTTGACAAGGCTAATTGCAAGTATAATCAAGATTCAGTCCAAGCACAGAGCTGATCATGGGCTAGGCTGAACTATCAGATGCTTCAATAGTTTAAAAAAAAATTACTCGGCTAAAGTTTTTGGCACAACTGAACTATCAGCTGACAATCAGAAATGATAATCAAATCCAATGGATAAGATTGTTAAGGTTGATAATCAGATTTGAATGCACGTGTTCAGACCACTGGCCTATTTCAGATTACAGCAAGTGGCAAAGCAACAGGCTAATTACTTCAGCAAATTCAGCTACCAAAGTGCAGCAGGTGCAACAAAAGGGATACAAAGATTTCAGCAAATTTGGAAGCACAGCAGCAGATTTATGGCACAGATCTTTGTCTACAAACACAACATATAATGCTGATTGTGTGCACTACTAAATCAGCAAATAACAGAAGCAACACAGTAAAGGGGCAGAAACTCAGAAACCGTTCATAAGGATATGATTCTGAGATTCCCAACAGGTTTATAAGGGGATAATCAAAACAGGGGATAGATTTGAACCAGAGAGCAAGTCCTTGCAAGGTTGTCAAAATTTCAGTCTATCAAGCCTTTTCCGCAATGCAGTGTGAAGGTGTTTAAACCAACCACACAGAAGGACAGATCCTGAAATCTAAGATTATGCAAGCTTGATTTCTGTACCGAAGATACCACAACAAGACCTTGTTCTTCAGTAATCCAACCTAGGACAGGACTTCATACTGAACTCTCAGTCTAACAAGTAAGGGGATCGGGTTAGGATTCGGCTACAGCCTGTTTCCCATTTCAAACTCACCGGTTCAATTTCACAGTCTGAACAACCAAGTCGTTCAGCACGAGAGCAATCATGAAGCCTTAAATATAGGATTTTGGCCACGCCTTTGAAGGTAAGGACTGCCAAAATGAAATACGAAAGTAATCAGCATAGTAAATGCCCAAATCAGAATTAATATCCAGTTATTAACAAATTTGAAAACGTGGACAGAGACTTCCCTGTATAGGATTTTCACTCTTTGAACACGAGGGTAAATAGATTCAATCTTTAACACTGACTTCACGTTGAAAATGTGTTTCAGTGATGCAATTCTTGTAAGAGACGTTGACTGTAAATCCTTCAAATCGAACCATTAAAGCTCGAATCAAGAATCCTATCAGATGAAAGGTCAGGACTTTCGTATTCAAACCTTCAACAGACACAATCACACGGAGCCAGGGCAGATAATCCGTTCGAATCAGCCCAATAAATGATAAATTGACATTAACACAAGAAGGATATTACCCGTTTAAGAAATCTGCTTCGAATCAGGCCTTCATGAAACGATGTGAAAATCAAATTGGTGTAAAGATTGCATCTTTACATACACGAACCTTCCAAATGCGTTTTGCAAAACGTGGTTGTTCGAATCGGCAGCAAAGATGGTAGCTTTACACCTCACGCCTTCCTTAAACGAATTAAACACGATGTTGCTTAGATATGAAAGCAAGCTCTTCATACCATTTTTTTAGCGCGAGAAAGATAGGGAAACCAGAAAGGCAAGAAATGCAATAACTTGCAGTAAATTATGGAGGAGTTAATGCGAGAAATGCGTTTTGTTCACAGAGCAAAAGTGGGGAGAAAAGGAGGGGCGCCGGCTTATTTAGTCTTGTTGACTAAAGAAATGGCTTATTTAGTCTTTTCTTCTAAGAAAATGGTCTAAACAATCTTTTTACCAATTTTCACGTCAATTTTTCGCGTTTTAGGTGTTTTTGATCAAACTAAACCCTAATGGGAAGTGAAGCGATAGGTGATTTGAGGACGCTAAGAGATCGTTAGCGTTTGTGAAAAAAATGGGAGAATATCGCGGTCAATTTTTTTTCTTTAAAATCAAAACTTGATGTGATTATATTGACCATTTCTTTTCCAAAAGAGACTATATTTCTTTTTCAAAAGAAACTATAGTAACAGCAAAAAATCTGATTCTTGCAACTGAATTAAGGTAGAGGAAACGAGTAGGATTTTAGGGTAATAGAATATTGGGTTATTGGAGATAAAAGGGCCGGACAAAAGAAATAGGGATAATTGGGCTGATTGAATAAACGGACTAGATCATCTATTAATTCAGACCTTCTAGACTACAATTCTTTAATTAAAACTTACTATATAATTTATTAAAATAAATATAAAATTAATTTAATTAATTTTATGAAATACTTAAAATCAAAATTTTCTTTTATAAAATACTTTGATAATTAAATAATTCAATTTAAATTAAATCCATAATATCTTGCAAATTAAAAACATAAGAAATGTCATATGATGTAAGTCTTATAACTTCATGGCTAGTTCAGTGTGACATATAGCATGATATAAACAATTGAACACAATAATAAATATTATTATTATTTAAAAGCTTTAAACAAGGGAGACGTTACTTTTGAAAATTAATCAACATAACTTATACTACCACAAAATACTCAACACATGAGAGTCAAGACATCATACTGATGTGTGGATTTTGGACTCTGGGCATCCTTTCATATTTTCCCTCATAGAGAGTGGTTCTCAAGTTATTAGAAGATAGATGGTGGTCATATATCTATGGCAAAAAACAAGGTCTGTAAGGTAACTGGGATTGGCTCAATTCAGTTGAGGAGAGAGGATGGAAGATTATGTAAACTGAGTGAAGTTAAACATGTTCCATAGATGACCACGAACTTGGTATCTCTCAGTTCTTTAAACATCAGAGGATTCAGTTTCAAGGGTGAATGTGGAGTGCTGAGTGAGTGTCTATAAAAACTCAGTTTTGGTTCTCAAGGGAGTCAAGAAAGGGACCTTGTCTATACTACAAGGGTCAATTGTTGTTGTTTCTGCTGCTGTGGCATCTGCTGAGATTCATCAGTCACAGCTTACAAAACTATGGCATATGAGACTGGGTCACATGGGTGAATATGGGATGCAGGTTCTTTCTCAGAAAGATCTTCTTGAGGAATTTAAGGTCAAGCATATGGAGTTTTGTGAGCATTGTGTGTTTGGGAAACTTCATATGGGTAAGTTCTCAAAAGGGGTACACAACACAAAGTCATCATTACATTCATTCTGATTGAAGGGGGCCATCAAAGGTGGAGTCATTGGGTGGTCACAGATATTTTGTGTCATTCCTAGATGAATATTCAAGGATGACTTGGGTGGTGATGATGAAACACAAAAGTGAGGCATTCAAGAGCTTCAGGCAATGGAAGGCTCCAATTGAAAATCAGTTGAGGAAAAAGATCAAGAGGCTTCATACAGATAATGGTCTGGAATTCTACAGGACTGAGTTTGATGATTTTTGCAGAAATGAGGGTATTTCCAAACATCATACAGTCAGGAATACTCCTCAGCAAAATGGGGTAGCTGAGAGGCTGAATCAAATTCTCCTGGAGAGAGCAAGATGTATGCTCTCTAATGCTCGTCTGTCAAGGAGATTCTAGGAGGAGGCTATAAGTACAGCTTGCTACTTTATCAACAGAAGTCCTCACACAAGGATTAGTCTCAAAACACTAGTTGAGATGTGGCCAGTCAAGCATGCTGACTATTCAGTTCTAAGGGTTTTTGGAAGCACAGTTTACTATCATGTGAGTGAACGGAAGCTGAAACCAAGAGCAATGAAATGAGTGTTTGTGGGGGTATGATGATGGAGTTAAGGGTTATAAAATTTGGTTATCAGCAGAAAATAGAGTTATTCTCAGCAGAGATGTAGTTTTTGATGAGAATTCTATGCTCAGTTCATCAGTGAGAGGACTCATTGAATCAGTAACGATCTTGGCGAAAAGCGGACGGTAAGGTGGAGTCAGCTAAAATGCAACACTCAGTTGATCTATGTCAGTTTTCATCTGATCTGGTTGCTAAAAAGAACCGAGTCCAAGCCAGTAAGCTGAGCAAATGTCAGTTGAGCGCAAAACTGAGATCATGGGTCAGCATAGTTTTGCTGTTAGCAGAGCTAGATGTCCAATGTTGGGGTACCTCTCAAGAGGTATGGTTTTGATGATTTGGTTGGATACGCACTTCAAGTTGCAGAAGAAGTTGATGGTTGTGAACCTCCTACTGACAAGGAAGCAGTGACATGTTCTGAAGCATCTCAATGGCTTGCTGCCATGGGAGATGAAATAGAGTCATTACTGAAGAATCAGACCTGGGATCTAATTAAACTTCCAGCTGATAAGAGAGTTGTTACTTGCAAATGGATCTTCTAGAAGAAGGAAGGGATAACTGAGGTAGAAGGAGTTAAGTATAAGGCAAATTTAGTTGCAAGAGGGTTCATTCAGAAATAAGAGGTGGACTTTGATGAGATATTCTCTCCAGTAGCTAGACATACTTCGATTAGTGTGTTATTAGCAATGGTGGCACAACAGGACTTAGAACTTGAGCAGTAGATGTGAAGATAGCTTTCTACAAGGTGAGGTAGACAAAGAGATATACATGAATCATTTAGAGGGTTTCCAGTTTCCTGGTAACGAAGAGTTTGTGGGCAAGTTGAAGAAGTCCTTGTATGGACTAAAGCAAGCTCCTAGACAGTGGTATAAAAGGTTTGACAATTACATGATCTTGCTAGGTTATAACGGAAGTCCTTATGATTTCTGTGTTTACAACAGTCAGTTGGAAGATAGATCATACATCTATCTTGTAGTATATGAGGATGACATGCTGATAGCTGCAAGAAAGAAGTCCTATGTTTAGTATCTAAAATACATTCTCAAAGCGGAGTTTGAAATGTAGGATTTGGGTGCAGCCAAGAAAATCTTGGGGATGGAGATCTGGAGGGATAAAAGTAAGAAGAAACTGTTTTTATCTCAGCAGGGCTCTGTACAGAATATTTTGTCAAAGTTTGGCATGTCAGTTGCTAAGCCAATAGATACTCCTATGGCATCAAATATTCATTTGTCAGTTTTTGCTTCACAATCAGCAGAGGAGAAGGAGTACATGTCAATAGTTCCCTATGCTAGTGCAATTGGCAGTTTGATATGTCATGGTGTGCACTAGGCCTGGTCTGGCTTAGGCAGTCAGTGTTGTCAGCTGGTTTATGGCTCAATCTGGAAAGGAACACTTGAAAGCTGTGATAAGGATATTCAGGTAACTTAGAGGTACAACTGATTTAGGACTCATTTATGGAAGTATACTCAAGAATTGATCATAGGGTACTGTGTTGCTAATTATGCAGGTGATGTGGATAGTAAAAAATCAATGACTGGTTATGTTTTCACATTAGGGAATTTAGTTGTCAGCTGGAAAGCAACTCTTCAGGCCATAGTGGCTTTATCAACTATTGAGGCTGAATATATGGCTCTTACTAAAGCAGCTAAGGAGGGTATCTGGTTGAAGAGGCTAGTCAACGATTTAGGGCTACATCAAGATCAAGCTGAGATTTATTGTGACGGTTTGAGTGCAATTTGTCTAGCTAAGGATTAGGTTCATCATGAGAGAACCATGAATATTGATGTGAGGTATCATTTTCTGAGAAATGAGAAGAGGGTTGTAGTGAAGAAAATCAGCACAAAGGATAATCCTGGCGACACGTTCACTAAACGATTTCGTGAGCAAGTTTCGATTATTGTGCGGACTTCTTTGAATATTCAAAGCTTATAAACTTAAAACTGGATACTCAGCTGAGGGCAGATCAGCTGAGTGGATTTTGTGGAGAAGTCTGGAATATGTACATCGTGGCATTGACAAATGCATCTGGTACAAGTACATATGATTATGCAAACTGATTGACTGTGAATGAAAGTTCAAGTCAAGTTGGAGATTTGTCATTCAAGTGACTTGATATGTAAAATAAGTTATAAACTGGTGGAACTAATCTATGAAACTGAGCTGAGATTGATGGTCATCTTAGTAAGAGTATTCAGTTCTGAGAAGTTAGTTGTGGTGAAGTGCAAACTAAGTTTCTTCTGTAGTCAGCTTTCAGTTTTGTCAGCTGAGTTTTTGCATTGTACATATGAGTTCAGCATCTAAGCAGTTCGTTACAAGTCTAGGAAAGTCGACTTTGGTGAGTTTCATCAGTGGAGAACAATTGGAGCTTGGGTCCACATCTACAGTATTTATGACGATTCCGACAAAGATCTTATGGCAGTTAGGGTTAGGGAGTTGTGCCTATAAATACCAATGTTGTAATGCAATGTGTGTGAAAATCCTTGTAACTTTGTGCATATTAAAATATCTCATTTTCTGTCCGTGTAGTAGTCGGCACAACGACGGAAACCACGTTAAATCACTGTGTTCTCTTTGTTTATGTGTTTTTTCAATTTCGGCCGTACTTTATGTTTGCATTTCTTCTATTTTAATCTTTCTTAAACTTCAAGTTTCTCATCTGTGTTATAATAGAAATACTAGGGTCGGATTTAAAGAAATAAAAATCATTTTGCAATGTAATGGTTAAACATGATACAAACTGAGGATTATGCAAGCCCCTAATTCTTAAGACTAGAAAGATGTGGAACTTTTCCTTATGAAACCAAAAATCTTAAATGGTGAAATTTTTTATAAGAGAGCACATCAAAGACTGTACTCTCTTGGAAAACTAAGTTCCACAATAAGAGAAGTTTTTGTTAGGAACATTTTATAATGTTTTGATGATGGCCATACTAGCTGTTATAGCAAGCCTGAAATAAGTTAGAAATCTCTGTATATGTCTTTACTTAGAGTCTAACATGTTGGATAAGTTGAGTCAGACAAGTATTGTACTAGTTGGTAGGATGGCTGAGAAAAATAAAAATCCGGCAGAGTAAAGGCATGAAGACATTATGGATTGACTTATAACCGAGGAAGTCTGTGATGATCTCAGATAAGTCTAAGTTGCATTACAAATGATGAAACTCATTGTTTAAATATGGTGTACACTGATCTCACACAAATTAAGATCAGTGAAGTACAAGAAATGCTTGAAATATCAAAAGAAATCAAGAAAGCAGTGAACCGGCAAAGTAAACAACTAATCAACTAAGACAGCAGGAAAAGTGAAGGAACAACTAATCAACTAAGACAGCAGGAACACTTAATCGTTCAAGTAACACGCAAATAAAGGAACAGCTAAGAAATTCAAGTTTATTCAGAACGTGAAAATTAAGGAAGATTCAAAGGATCAAGCAGTAAATGCAGAATCAATCAAGGATGGATTTTATGATTAATGTTTGAAGAAAATCCGGATCACTGAAATCAAGGAGAATATAATTAAGGGGGAATCAAGAATTAAATCAAGGATTATGCTCCACATTAAATAGCCAACGGACAGAAATTCAAATCAAGAATTATCAAGGCTATAAGTAGAAGGCATTGACAGAAAGACATATATAAGTAGGCAATAACGATTGAAATACACAAGAACAAGCAGAAACTCAACATTCAGATCCTCAAAGATATATCAAGAAATGAGATTGATCAACAAAATCTGTGAATCCAATTCACACCAGTCAAGCAACTGAATCAGAGCCATCTGAGAAGGAGTTGTGTTTATGATAGCTGCTGAAGGATTTGTTCCCAAAAAATAGTGTGTTAAAGACTGAGTCACTGATGCTTTTGAAGACAATAAGTGGTAGTCTTGTAGATTGTGAAGCTTGTGTAGCCAAGGACAATCTTACTATTGTATTGGTGAACAACAATAGTGAATTCCTCCAATCATCACAAAAGAAGAGTGGATTAAGGGATTACACCACCCTGAACCACTATAAACCTTTGTGTCTATTTACTTTTAGCACTTTACTTTACAGTACTTTATTTTAGTGCATATTATATCTGTGTTTGCATATCCTACTTTGAAACAGCATTAAAAGTAGGGACTTATCCGCTGTCTAGAGCTTTTATATTGAGAAATTTTTTTGAAACTCCACTATAGGTATTCACTCCCCTCTGACTATAGTTTTACGCTTCTCTGGGACCAACAATTGGTATCGGAGCAGAGTTCTAGTATCGAGAAACTTTCGAGATCTAATTTCTTGTAACAAGGAGATCACATATTTTCAATGTAGTTTTTAAATCTGTGCTTTCAATATCAATATATATTTTCTTTTATCTGTGACTATGGATTCTTCAAATTTTATGTCTAAAGTACCTGTGTTCAATGTTAATAATTTTGGTGAATATAAAATAAGAATGTTATCTCATCTTGCAGCCACTCATAAGGAAATGCTTGATGTTATCAATGATGGACCAATTCAAATAGAAAGACTCAAAAATGATTGGACCAAGGATGTGTTAGATGTAGTGCCCGAAAGACAATTTATGTAATTGTTTTTGATTAAATAATGACAGATTTTATTATTCATCTTATTATTTTCTATGTGCTTATAAAGTATATACTACTGCAAACCCTAATATATCAGTATGTAACCACTTAACTCAGTGTGGCTTGCATATGAGGATTGAGTTAGTGGTGATATACTTGAACTGTTAGTCCATGGTGAACTTAATCAGAGTTTAGTGTCTCATGATTAAAACACCAATAATGCACCCAGAACACCTTAGGGTGTGATAGTTTTATCCGGACTGTTGGTAGAAGGTACCTAAGTGGGGCATTTATATATGATGGCATTCATATAGGACTGTACCTATTTAATCTGTATTTCTTGATATAATTCCGTAATAAATAAATCTTATTAAATCATTAGATGATCATATATGGATTGACCTTAATCTTGAAGGGATTACAGGGTGCTGCTTGTCTCGGGGTAGTGTTTGATGTGTTAGTTACGGATCACTTTGATATGTGATCCAAGTCACTTCTCGTTGGCACTATTCCCTGATTAGTGAGTAGTTCTGGTTTTCACAGACATGGAATCCATTTCTTCATGCGGGAAGTAGAGAGACAGTCCCCTTATTTGTTAGCCCTATGAAAATGATCGATCGGCTGAGTTCACATTTAGACTAATTAGCTACTAGTCAAATATGTGAAATAATTGATCACTTATGGGGATAATGGTAAATAAGGATAAGATATTCGAGTTGGGTTCACGAGAGACTTTCCACTCTAGAATGGACTGATCTATGGAGGGTTAGTCCGTATGTAGTGATTATATCAATGCACGCTTGTTTACTCGATGGGTTGAGTGTAAGTATATATCTATAATTGGTAGAGTTCGGCCGGGTTTATGGTGGCGTAATCCGGGAATTAATAATTTAAGTAAGAATATTCTATTCGATGAATATTTTACATAATTATTTTGGAGCTACTTGTTATAGGTCCATGGTCACCAACGTGGCTCCTATGTCTGAGTGTTTTATTGTTATTGAGCCTTAGTGATGATTAATTAATTTGGGCTCATTAATAGATATCACGAAATATTATTTAGTTGGGCTAAATAATATAATACACATAAAAGACATTTTACGTGGGCACGGTGTGGTGTGTGTGGCGCCATATGAGGGTTTCCTCCTTGGAATAGGTTTTCTCGGATAATGTCATACTGCGCAGTAATTAATTATTTATCCGTTATTTAATTAATTACAAATATATTAGATTGGTCATTAATTGATTCTAGAATATCCTAGGATTTTCTAATATGATTAGGAAAATATGATTGTAATTATCTAACTAAATTATATTTTTCCTTGTAGGCCAAGGATTTTTCTTCTATAAAAGGAGGTCTCTCCCGAGCCTCACATAACACACAGTCCACGAAATTATACATAAAAAAAGGCTAAGGAGTTCGATCCTTAGCATTCCCTGGTTGAAGAAAAACTTTGGTTTTTTTCTTGGTTGCATATCAAAGAGGTTCTGATTCCAAGGATCGGTGTCCACCAACCACCGTTTGGAGACACACATTGGAAGATCAAGGCTACTCATCCAACTATTAGTAAGTAGATCTAAACCCCCTTGTAAGAAGTTTAGATCCTTTGTTTATGATATGTAGTTCATAGATCGTGATCCATCCGCTGCGAAAAGATCTTTAGATCTGAGCTCATACATCCTTCATGTGGTATCGGAGCCAGGTTCCACGATCTATGAATTATATTCATAGATAAACGATTTAAAAGGAGTGGAATTGCATGTAGATATTTTTTTTAAATATGCATATGTGATTGGTTGTTGTGGTTGAAGAGTTGGATTGGGGTTGGCACTGTTTACCCGTTAGATCTATTGTAAACTCATATTAATTCGTTATATGAGTATAGGAAATTTTGTAATTAGTTTGATGATGTAATTTTAAATTTCCTAGAAATAGATCTGTTTTGTTGCTGTTCGCCTTTTCTCTTTTTCCCGTTGACTGAGCCGTTGAAACGACAATCCCTCCGTCTAGAATAAATATATTAAGTTGGTTAAAAAGCCCCCAAAATTTGGTGTCGATCGGAGTCCGTCTCGATATCAAATCTCTGCAATAAAGTTGCTGCTGTAACAGAAAACCACAGCAGCCATAAAAACCCTAGCTGTGAGTTCGTCGAATTTCTGGAAGAGTTTGGAACGTTGAGACAAAGATCCAACTGTTCAGATTGACTAACATGGAGTTATGAACAATCCCTATAATTTTCAGATCGATCGGGTTTTGTCTCGATGTCCGATCGGCTCCGGGAAGACACTCTGCGTGCGCGATTACAAGCAGATGGCGATTGGATCGGCGGATTGATGGAGAAAATTGGGCCATCGAAACTCGGATCCAACCGTCCATATTGAAGCAGGAGGAGTGAAGAACAGGACCACAAAGTTTCGTGACAATCAGAGTTCGTTTGGATGCCCGATCATCGATGAAACAGATCAGCAGTAGATAGTATTAGAAACTAGTAAACCCTAGTTAGGGTTTATTTATTTATTTTCTAATAGGTTAGATACGGAGGTGCCAACGGTCCATCTTGATGTTTATTTTCCGCACTAGTATGTATGCTTAGGATGCATGCGTAGAGCCGAAAAATTGCCCTGACATGCATCATATCATGAATTCCACTCCATATGCATATACATGTAGAAATTAATTCTAAGAATTAGTTAGGCATGTATACAACACGCGATTTGTTTTAATTAATTGTATGATATTAATTAGAAACTAATTAGGGAAACCAAGGATTCTGGATTTTGTCAATCGTCATGGTTAGGTGATGGATCTCGGTGAATCCCACCTTGCGAAAGCATATGGAGTAAAATCCCGAAACCTTGACGAGATTGCGTTTTTTGTCCGTAGTGTCTACGTGAATGTTTGATGTTAAGGGATTGAACAATTATGGGTGAATATGGTTCGAAAGTGGTCAAACCATGGATGGATGGTCAACTGAGCCACGGCTGGATCGACTTAACCCTCCACATGTTGCGTTTGCACGGGGGTCCGGCAAGGCTGAGCTATCCGACCAACGACTACGGCTCAACGGAGCCCCCTAGCCCTGATCCGTCCGACGGCCACATATGTTCCAACGAATAGGTCGGGTGGGCTAGCCCACATAACCGACCCCATTCGGGCCCATGTTTTATTGTTCCTTAAAGATACATCAAGTCCAGAAACGAAATCAGTAAACCCACCACTTTTTCAAAAATATTGAGTGGGAGCGGGGAAGGCGACATCCGACCCCCCACGGCCCTCTTGTTGACACAAGCAACGTGAGAGAATGGTGGCGCCTTGTGCCGTCTGGGACCCGCCTCCCTAAGGAAGGCCTTCACCGCTATCAAAATTCAAGGCTTGGTCTCCGAGAGGATAGGATTTGGGGTACTCGTCGGGTCACTGACCGACCCTAAGGCGACATATTCGAAGTCTACCTAAAAATCTGAAATAGTAGGTCACACTCATTATAGGTATTTTTGGTAATACCTTGGCTGAAAAAGAAAGGTGATCGGGGATTAAAAATTGGATGTTCGATTCCATTTTAATCATCGAGAGAGAAAGATCTCAATTTAGTCGTCACCTCTTTGACCTACCCTAAGGCGGCACTGAGGTGTGAGACTAGATCCTTGGAACGGTATGATAGACTATACATTTAGTTTATAGTTCCTAAAATTTATTAGTAGTATATAATTTGAATTTAATTTCTGTCATTTATTGACAACATCATGTCGTCGCAAATTTCTTTACTGTTGAATGATAAGTTGACCGGAACCAATATTGCGAAGTGGAAAAGTAACTTAAACGTTGTGCTCGTCTTAAAAAATGTTCAACATGTTCTGACCTCGAACATTCCAGCACTTACCTCCCAGCCCTCAAAAGCCGACAAAGAAACTCGGCAGAAGTTGACTGAGTCTGATAACAAGATGTGGGGCATCATGCTAGCCTCAATGTCGGAAATCATTAGGACCAAATGTGAAGGTCTTGCAACTGCTAGAGAAATCATACAGAGCCTTACCTCCATGTTTGGCGCACCTTCTGATCAAGCCCGCCACAAATCATCGGGATGGTACATTAACATAAAAATGAGGAAGGTCGGATCTGTGACGGTTCATGTGATGAACATGATCAATTACTTTCTCGATCTTTGAGACTCACGGTTCTAAGTTTGACGAAGTGACTCAAGTGAGCATGATTATCGAATCACTCTTGCTGATTTCCTCGAGTTCAAGACCAATTATGTCATGAACAAGCTTAAGTTTGACTTGACACGATTGATGAGCAATTTGCAAGTGTTCGAGGGTGTCTACTCTAATAGTAGAACCGAGAAGGGGAAAAGAAGGCCGAAGCCAATGTGGCTGAAGCCAAATCGTCAACCTCTGGAACAAAGGGAAAGTCGAAGGTCAAGCCTGTAAAAGAATAGAAATCGAAGCCCAAGAAGAAGAAAGGGAAAAAGGCAACTCCTTCCAAACCTAAGGGTAAGTGCTTTCACTGTGGAGAAATAGGGTATTGGCGCAAGCATTGCCCGAAACATCTCAATGAGGTGAAGGAAGGAAAGGGCCAGGAAAACAAGGGGAAGGATAAGACAGGTAATTTACTTGTCTTGGAATCCTACAGTATAGCTAAAGATGTATCAACTTGGATACTGGATTCTAGAGCTACTAACCATGTTTGTTCTTCTTTGTAGATCCTTAGTTTGTATGAGGAGCTAGAGGACGGGGCTCGTGAGTTGAGAGTTGGCAACGTGGTAGTAGTTTCAATAAAAGCAGTGGGAGTAGTTCGTTTAATGTTTGGAAATAAAGTCCTTAAATTGGACCATGTCTTTTTATATTCCGCATTTTAAAAGAAATTTAATTTCTCTGTCTGTTTTTCAAGAACAATTGTATTCTTTATCTATTGAGTATAAAAAGATTGTTATTTCCAGAAATGGACGTAACTTGTGTTCTGCAATGTTAGAAAACGGACTGTATGTCATTAAACCAACCGATACTCCACTGCTTAATACTGAAATGTTTAAAGTAGCACATCAAAGTTCTGCTAAAAGGCAGAAATTTTCTCAAGAAGATAAAACGTATCTTTGACACCTTAGGCTAGGTCATATTTCCTTGGAAAGAATCAAAAGGCGGCCAAAGACGGTCCCATAAGTGAGTATCTGTTGACTCACTTTGCCGGTCTGCGAATCTTGCTGGAGGAAAAATGACTAAGAGTCCCTTCACATCAAAGGGTAATAGGGCCAAAGAACCTCTAGAATTGGTACATTCAGATCTGTGTGGTCCGATGATTGTACAGGCTAGAGGCAGATTCGAGTATTTTATGACTTTTATTGACGACTACTCGAGATTCGGATATGTTTATCTACTGCACAGGAAATCCGAAACTTTGGTATGTTTAAGAAATTCCAGGCAGAAGTTGAAAGGTAGCTAGGCAAGTCTTTTAAATGCCTTCGCTCTGATCGTGGAGGTGAGTACTTAGATACTGAATTCACTGACTATCTTTTGGAACAAGGGATCTGTTCCCAACATTCCGCGCCTAGAACGCCTCAGCAAAACGTAGTTGCTGAGCGGAGAAATAGGACATTGATAGACATGGTCAGATCAATGATGAGCTATGCATCATTTCCGGTTTCCTTTTGGGGACATGCCCAAGAAACAGCGGTCCGCATTCTAAATATGGTGCCGTCAAAATCTGTCGGGAAAACGCCCCTTCAGTTATGGAGTGGGAGTAAACCTAGTTTGCATCACTACCGTATTTGGGGGTGTCCTGCACATGTGCTGAAGGACAAGACTAGCAAATTGCAAGAACGTATGAAAGTATGTCTGTTTGTAGGGTATGCAAAAGGGATGTCAGTATAATGACTTAAACTCTATATTTGGTGGAACCAATCTAAAGACTCATTTGTGTGATGGGCCGGTGAGAAGTGTATTCAAATCGTGCGTCGGTAGGGTGGAGTCTACCGAGGCTTCTATCGGCGAGTTGAAATTTCTTTGAGTCTTGAATCTGATGAGGGTCCCACATCTCATTATTTACATTATGTGATAGCCATACAATGTCTCTTAAAAAGGAGGACACGTGTAGGGGTATTTATGGTGTTTCAGACAATGATTCCTGACGGCTAGGGTTTATGGATTTGTACCTATAAATACAGTTGTTGTCGCATTGTCTGTGTGTGTGAAATCTGTAACTCAGTGCATAATAATAAAGATCTCTTTTCTGCCCGTGGTTTTTTATCTCTCTCACTTTGAGAGGGGTTTTTCATGTTAAATACATACACTTTTTTTTCCAAATAATTTTTTATTAATAAACGAAATAAAGAGCTACAAAGTTTAGTGCCATATCCCGGCCCGCCCCAAGATTACGTGATAGAGTGCATAGCCTGGCCTCCTTAAACCCTATGTGTGGCAAACCCAGTGTAGGAAAATCCACCACATAGGGAAGAGTACTCGCTCTATGCACCCCCGAAATATTCCCGCATACTATAAATAATTACATGAGTGGGATTGATTGAAATAAATGTTGCCTCTATGCATGAAAAGCCGAAGACCCATTCGCATCCTCGTGTGGACTTTCTTGGTTCGAAGAAGCTTGCAGCCCTTCCTCTTGAAATTTCGACATGACCCATCCGTAAAGTGAGCTACGGAACCCATACTGGAAGCTGTATCAAACACATAAGGGACACTATCAAACACCAGAATAAGTATGAGCACAGCGGTTGACTGCAAAAGCAACAAAAACACCTGGGTTGCACCCCTAGCAATGTGGTAGGGGTGCGTCCAAAGGTCAGCACAATCGATTAAGCCGCAGCCATATGTAAGCGCCAGACAAACTGCGAGGTGGTGATCTGTCCGCAGCATATGCACACCAGAAATATGGTAAACAACATACAAACTCCAGACAATAGTAGAGAAAAGGAACAAAAACACCTGAGTTGCACCCCTACAAAAAGTGGAGGGGTGCGTCCAGTCAATCTGGTATTGATGGAGATAAGTGTGACGTGCAATTGGGTTCCCTCCATCTCCACATTCAGTTAGCTTCATCGATCTGCACAAAGTGGAGCACGCAGTATATGGATACAACTAGATGAAAATGAGAAAATCAGTGAGATAAGCAATACGACCTGGTTTGCACCCTTCACAAGTGAAGAGTGCTTCCCGGGTTACCAGTGATACAGCGGATATGAGCTGGGCCGTATAAATCATCATGAATGAGATTCCGAATATGCGATGGGACTTCTCTTTGATGGTTGAAAATATGATCATCCCCTCCCAACGCCGCAAGCGCATCAGCGACCCTATTGAATTCCCTATAGACATGCGAAATAGTGTAATGAAGTGATCGAAGGATAGCACATATCTGAGTGACGGAGAGACACATGGGCCAGCCCCCACCACTATCTCCAGAGATCATACGATAAACATAGAGAGAATCAGATTCGATATCCATATTTTGTACGTGAGTCCGCATCCGAAGACCAAGCAATGAGCTTTAATCTCTCTGCATCCACCACCGTCCCCTGCCCAAAGCAAGCGTGGAAAGCCATAATAAACCCTCCATCAGAGTCCCTGATGATACCACCACCATAAGCAATGCCATTCCCGACACTCCCATCCACATTTAATTTAACCTTGCCCGTTGGCGGAGGCATCCATCTCTCGGAGAAGTTACCCTCCTCACGGGTTAGGCTCGACCCTAAAGGGTTGGAAGAAGGAGTTCCTCTATCGGCTCTAAGACTTTAGCTTCTAGATTCTTCCGAAAGGCAAGTTGCGAATCCCCGCTCAATGTATATGATGGTCTTATTTGTATGGAAGGTTGAACCTCGTCATGCCGGCACTTGTTCCTCTCGGCCCAAATGCCCCAAGCAAGCGATGGCGGAACAATAAGCCAAGGTCTGTAAATACTAGTAGCCGAGTTTTGCGAAGTGAAGCATAGGCACAATACTGAAGTAGGAGTAAACCGCAAGCCAAAGTGATTCATAAAGTACTTCCAAAGCAGAGTGGCAAAATGGCAATCGATAAACATGTGTCGCAGGTCCTCTCCATGTTGGCACGCAAAACATTTGGAAACTAGAGTTATACCGCGTCGCTGAATGTTCGGGTCAGTGGGGAGAATGTTATGCAGCAACCGCCAACAAAAGAATGAGATCTTGAGAGGAAGGAGGTTGTTCCAAATTATCTTATAAATAACTTTGGAGGGGTGATGAGTACGAACCATGTTCCACGTGGAGCAGTATTAAACCGCCCATCGTGGTGGCGTCCAAATAAGCTCATCATCCTTCTCCCGCAAGAAAGGGATAAGAATGATCTCTTCCACTATGTGACTAGGAAGGTGAGAACGAAGGAGCTGTGTATTCCATTGGCCATTCACCCAAAACTCACTAACCTTCCAGAACCGGCCGTCCGGTGGTTCACCCAAATTAGCCGTCGTCCACTTGTCTCTCCAGAAGTCAATGTTCCCCGCATTTATCCTCCAAGAAATGAATTGTTCTGCTTTGTCTCTCATACTCCACACTCTTCTTAGCATAGGCGTCATCGACCACTGGCTCAGGGACATCCAAGGGAGACTTGTCAACTATGTAGGTATTGAAAATGGCCTTAGCCCAAATACCCTGTTTCTGACGTAACCGAACCCACAGCTTGATTGCAAAAGTGTCGATAACATCAAAGAGGTTCCGCACCCCCAGCCCACCTTCCTCAGTCGGTGTACACAATTTGTCCCACGATCTCCAGTGTATATGATTACCATCCGGCCCACTATCCCATAAGAATTTATTAAAAATTCGATGAATACGATGAATAACCTCTTTGGGGGGAACCAGCACTTGAAGTGTATAGATCGGGATGGACGTTAAGACATGCCTGAGAAGAATTAGCTTCCCACCAAAAGACAAAAGCCTGTTTCTCCAGTGATGAAGCTTCCTTTGAACCTTATTGATTATGTCCTGATAGAAAATGGTGCAATTCCGGCCCCGAAAAAGGGGAGCCCCTAAGTACCGGAAAGGCATGTGCTCACGCTGAAAGCCCAAAACATTACGCACCCACCCTGCCTTAATAGACGTCAACTTATGTCCAATGAAAGTACTTTTGGTGGAGTTGATACGCTGCCCAGACACAAGCTCATAATGGTGGAAAAGCTCTTTGAGGCCCTGTAGCCCTTTCCTATTACACCGAGTAAAAAGGATCGTGTCATCAGCAAAGGCCAGGTAGTGGATGCCCTTTACTTTTGATTGAAACTGCATGCCAGGATTCTGAGACATGTAGTCATTAATCAGTCTACCAAAATACTCAGCCGCTAAAACAAAAAGAGCAGGGGATAGAGGATCTCCCTGTTTAACTCTGCGAGTCGCATGAAAATGAGTAGAAGGCATGCCATTGAAGCGAACATAAAACCGATTATCGCGAGAGTTCGGAAAATAAGATCAACAGAAGGATCCTGAAAACCAAACATCCTCAACATCTTCATTATGAAGCCCTAATTCATACGATCATATGCTTTCTCCATATCTAATTTAACCATAATATTAGGGCTACGGAGCGGTTTATTAACATTTTTGCACAGCTCCTGGGCCAGTAGGATATTATCAGTAATGCATCTACCAGGAACAAAGCCAGTTTGCTGGTCCGCAACCAGCACGGGAAGAAAAGAATTCAGACGCTGCGTAATAATTTTGGTTATAATTTTCGAGAAAACAGTACACAGGATAATAGGCCGGAAGTCCTTCCATTTATCCACCCCTTTCTTCTTGGGCAACAAAATAATCGTGGAGGTGGAGAAGTAACGAGGAAGATGACTACCCAGAAATAAATCACCAATCGCATTAACCATATCCTCGCTTAATAATCGCCAAAGACAAACTTTGAAGAAATGCGAGGTGTAACCATCGGGGCAGAAAGACTATCTCGAGCTCATGGATAGCCTTTGTATTATGAATCTCCTCAGCAGACGGAGTAGCCATGATGGCGATTCTCGCGCGTGGGATATTTGGGAGAGAGAAATTAACAAGAGGAGTGCCCATACCTTCCTATCCTCGGAGAAAAGTTGCTCATAAAAAGTAGCAGAGGAAGCACGGATGTCTTCCACGATTGTCAATCCAACTACCGTCGTCCGCCTTAATTGCGTGAATGTAGTTACGATTCCTCCTCTGTTTACAAATAGCATGGAAATACTTACTATTGGCATCCCCGGCCTCAATCCATTTCACAGGACGCTACGCAGCAGGAACCGAGTCTCAACATCGTTACACCTCTCGTACTCTAAGATGGCTGATCAAGATCTTCCTTAGCCATGGTCGACCCTTCCTGATCGTGTCGAATGGTCTTCTCATGAACCGCAGACAACGCCTTCTTAGTATTATCAAAAATATGCCCAAAAACCAGACGATTCCACTCAGTTAATTTGTAAGCCAGGTTTTTGAGCTTTCTATGCAAAAGACGCATGCCCTGACCTTCTTCATGCTCCTCCCAAACAGACTTCACAAGGTCAAGGAACGTGATATCCTCAGTCCAAACATTTACGAAGCGAAAGGAGGGTTTACTCGGGCTCTTCGAACCACACAAAGCCAGGCGAGGGCAATGATCAGAATGAACCCGGGGCAGGTGAGACACTTTCGTGACGTCAAATTGCTCTATCCATTTATCATTAAAGAAAACCCTATCCAAGCGTTGCCAAGTCTTGCTTCTATACCATGTAAAATTGAGATCCCTCAAAAGTAGCTTCAGTGAGACTAGCCCTCTGAACACAGTCATTGAAGTCTTGCATATCGTTGACCCTAGGGGGGCGGCCCCCTTTCCTCTCATCAACCTGACGGATAATGTTGAAGTCACCCCCAAGTATCCAAGGCCTATTGATATTGTGGGCCCGATCCTGTATCGCTTGCCATAACGCTTCTCTAGGATGTCTACTGTGTTTTGTGTAAATCCCCGAAACTGAAAATTTATCCCCATTCTGATCAGTAATGTCTGCCGTGCACATCTGATCGCAATCTATATCCAGAGAGCAGTCCACCCCCGACCACAGGAACCAAATTTTCCCTCGCAAAACAGATTGAGAAACATCAAACCCCAGTTTAAGACGAATACTAGTAATGAACTTTGCAGAACAAAGAGGTTCAATAAGCACAAGTATCTTAACATTATTCTGTCTGCAAATATTCTTAATGCAAGTTTGAGTCCTATCATCACCAACACCACGCACATTCCAAAATAAAATATTTATAGGACTATACATCGGAAGAGCGTAAATGATAAGTTTGAGAAGGTACCGACTCTTGTGGCACAAGCGAGAGCTTCCCTTTTTTCCTCCCTTTTTTCTTCGTAGAGTAAGTGGAAGTGCCAGGGATATTGGAAGGTCCGTCTGCCTTGTCGCTGTTCTCTTCGTAGAGTAAATCTGTGTTCTTCTTGTTTTCTGTTATCTCCTTTGATTATTTACGTTTGATTGCATCTGTTTCTATTTTCTTGCATCCGAAGTTATCTCCATCCGTCATAACAAGTGGTATCGAGAGGCAGGTTACGGAGAAACAAATGCATCGATCAACTTCATCGTCACCAAGACCTTGATAAGGTGGTAGGATGCGTGATAAAGTTGTGATCTTTAGCAAGAAAAGATGTCGCAGAGCGTGAAAATCGATAAATTCTGAGGAAGGAACAACTTTGGTGCGTGGCAAATCAAGATGCGTGCATCGTTGATATAGCAGGGTTTGTGGAGTCCTTTATCGACAAACCAAATACAAAGTGCGGTGATTATGCGGTCACGGGCGAAAGCACATTCAACCATCATGTTGTGCTTATCTCGATGATGTTATCACCGAGGTTCTTTGAGAAGACACCATGACCAAGTTGTGGAAGAAGCTTGAAAGCTCAGATATGACCAAGTCAGCGACCAACAAGTTGTTGTTGAAACAGAGGTTGTTCGATCCGAAGATGCATGAAGGAGTCCACCGAGGAACATCTTGAAATTGAACACAATATTACTTGATTTAAGGAATATTGATGTTAAAATTGAAGATGAAGATGCAGCCCTAATCTGTTGGTGTCATTACCGGCATCATATGAAAACTTTGTCTAGTCTTTCATAGTTGGAAAGGATCTGATAGCTTTGGAGGATGTGAGAGTCCGCCTTACGGGCCGAGGAGCTTAGACACAAGGGCGCTAGTAGCGCAGCGCAGACAGGCTCTTGGGCTAGTAATTAGCAAAGCAATAGTGGAAAATGATATGGACATAAGAAGAAAAAGAAGTCAGGGTCCAAAGGTCCTAAGCCTACCGATGTCGTCAGAATTATCAGAAGGAGCAGGGACATTGGAATTCCAATTGTCCAAGGAAGAAGAAATAGCAGGAAGGCAATTCTAGCACAGTAGCTTTGGCTACCGAGCAATCTGATGAGGATCTGCAGTTCTAGTTGCGAGGATTCTACACACCACAATGATGTATGGATACTTGATTACGGATCATGCTACCATATTTGTCCAAATAGGAGTGGTTTTCCACTTATGAAAGCGAGATGGATGGTGGTCGATCTATATGGCCAACATCAAGGTTTGCAAAGTTGTGGGAATTGGCTCAAGTAAAGTTAAGGACAGAGAGGATGGTAAGTGCAGTACCTTGAAAGATGTAAGACATGTTCCACAGATGACCAAGAATTTGATATCTCTCGATCCATCTGGACAATGAAGGGGTTCAATTTTAAGGGTGAAGGTGGGCGGTGAATGTCTTCAAAGATTGATTGTAGTCCTCAAAGGCATCAGAGAGGAACCTTGTATATATTACAAGGATCTATCAGATCTGCATCGCTTCTCTTTGTTGCATCCTCGCAGATTCACTGGATCTCAACAGACTTCAAGATGGCACATGAGACTAGTCACATGGGTGAAAGGGTATGCTGATTCTTTCTTCAAGAGAGTTTCTTGAGGATATAGGGTCAAGAATCTGGACTTTTATGAACATTGTGTGTTTGGGAAATTGCATAGAAGTAAGTTCTCAGCAGGGTTGCACAACACAAAGGCATCACTGGATTATATCCATTCAGACTGCTGGGGTCCATCAAAAGTTGAGTCATTGGGTGGTCACATATATTTTATGTCATTCATAGATGGCTATTCAAGGATGACTTGGGTGGTGATGAGAAGAACAAAAGTGATGCATTCAGTAACTTCAAGCAGTGGAAGGCCCTAGTGGAGAATCAGTTAGGCAAGAAAATCAAGAAGCTTCGTACAGATAATGGTCTGGAATTATGCTGGACGGATTTTGATTCATTTTGTGCAGCTGAGGGTATTTCCAGACATCATACTGTAAGGAATACACCTCAGCAGAATGGTGTAGCTGAAAGGATGAATCAAACTCTACTGGAGAGGGCAAGATGTATGCTTTCTCAAGCTGGTTTATCAAGGAGATTTTGGGGAGAAGAGGTCGTGAAAAGCGACTTGCTACTTAATCAACAGGAGCCCTCACACAGAATCAATCTCAAGACACCATTTGAGATGTGGTCAGCAAGCCTCGCCGACTACTCAGTTCTAAGGGTTTTTAGGAGTACAGCTTACTATCATGTTAGTGAAGGGAAGTTGGATCCAAGAGCCAAGAAGGGAGTGTTTGTGTGGTATGGTGATGGAGTGAAGGGATATAGAATTTGGTCATCAGCAGAGTCCAGAGTAATCCTCAGCAGGGATGTTGTGTTTGATGAAAATTCTATGTTAAACTCATCAGTAGGGAGGTCTGCTGAATTTGAAACCAGTGCTGAATCTGATAGTGTTGAGAAACAGGTGGAGCTTCAGGTGGAGTCTATTGATATGAAACAATCAGTGGATCCAAATCAACACTATACTAATCTGGATAATGAACCATAATATGATCCAAGTCAGCCTACTGAGACCTCAGTAGAGCATCATACAAACATTAATCAGCAGAGTCTAGCTGCCAGCAGGCCTAGAAGATCTAATGTTGGGATACCTTCAAGGAGATATGGGTATGATGATTTGGCTGGATATGCACTCCAAGTTGCAGAAGAGGTAGAGGTTGCTGAACCTACTACTTACAGGGAAGCAGTGACATGTATAGAAGCATCTCAGTGGCATGCTGCCATAGTAGATGAAATGGAGTCATTGTTGAAGAATCAGACTTGGGAATTGGTCAAACAGCCTACTGACAAGGGAGTTGTGACTTGTAAATGGATTTTCAAGAAAAAGGAAGGAATAACTAGCCAAAAGTGGTCAGGTATAAGGCATGTTTGGTTGCAAGAGGATTCAGTCAAAAGGAAGTGGTTGACTTTGATGAAATATTTTCACCAGTGGTCAGACACACTTCAATCAGAGTGTTACTAGCAATGGTGGCACAACAGGATCTGGAACTTGAGCAATTAGATGTGAAGACTGCTTTTCTACATGGTGAGGTGGATAAGAAGATATATATGACACAGCCTGAGGGTTTTCCAGTTCCTGGCAAGGAAAATTATGTTTGCAAGTTGAAGAAATCATTGTATGGTTTGAAGCAAGCTCCAAGGCAGTGGTATAAAAGGTTTGACAGTTTTATGCTTCAGCAGGGTTACAGCAGAAGTCCTTATGACTATTGTGTATACCACAGTCTGTTGAAAGATGGATCACATATCTATCTTGTTCTGTATGTGGATGACATGTTGATTGCTGCTGCAAGGAAGTCTGATATTCAAAATCTGACGAGCCTTCTCAGTGCTGAATTTGAAATGAAGGATTTGGGTGCAGCCAAGAAAATCTTAGGGATGGAGATCTGGAGAGATAGAAGTTAGAAGAAATTGTTCTTGTCTCAACAGGGTTATTATGCGTAAGAAGATCTTGACCAAGTTTGGGATGTCTCTTTGCAAAACCAATAGATACTCTATGGCATCAAATATTCATTTGTCATTTATGCTTTCACTACCACCAAGAAGAAGGAGTATATGTCAAGAGTTCCTATGCTAGTGCAGGTTGGCGCCTGATGTATGCCATGGTTTGCACTAGGCATGATTTGGCTCAGCGATCAGTGTTGTCGGCAGGTTTATGGCTCAACACGAAAGGAACACTGGAAAGTCGTTAAAAGGATATTCGAGATACGAGAGGTGATGTTGATGTAGAAAATCAATGGCGGTTATGTGTTTACATTGGGAAATGCAGTGGTCAGCTGGAAAGCTACTCTTCACGCTACAATAGCCTTATCAACTACTGAAGCAGAATATATGGCTCTTACTGAAGCAGCTAAGGAGGGTATTTGGTTGAAGGGGCTAGTCAGTGATTTGGGGTTGCATCAGGATCAGGCTGAGATATATTGTGACAGTTTAAGTGCAATATGTTTGGCCAAGGATCAGGTTCATCGTGAGAGAACCAAGCTTATTGATGTCAGGTATCCTTTTCTGAGGAATGAGAAGAGGGTTGTAGTGAAGAAGATCAGCACCAAGGATAATCCTGCTGATATGTTCACTAAACCAGTTCAGCAGAGTAAGTTTCAGTTTGCCTGGACTTACTGAATATTCAGAGCTTATAATCTGTTTCTGGAAACTCTACTGAGGGCAAATCAGTGGAGTGGATGCTGTGGAGATAGTCTGGCACAAGTACATCTGGCATTGATGAATGCATCTGGTACAAGTACATCTGGTTATGCAATCTGTCTGACTCTGGTGAGAGTTGAAGTCAAGGTGGAGATTTTTCAGTATAATGACTTAAACTCTACATTTGGTGGAACCAATCTGAAGACTCAGCTGTGTGATGGACAGCTGAGAAGTGTATTCAAATATGTGCGTCAGTAGGGTGGAGTCTATTGAGGCTTCACAAGTGAGTTGAAGGTGCGAGCATCGAATCTGTGAGGTCCCACATCTCATTATTTTCATTATGTGTGACCATACAATGTCATTAAAAGGAGGAAACATGTAGGGATATTTATGGTGTTTCAGACAAAGATTCCTGACGGCTAGGGTTTAGGGATTTGTACCTATAAATATAGTTGTTGTCGCATTGTCTGTGTGTGTGAAATTTGTAACTCAGTGCATAATAATAAAGATCTCTTTTCTGCCCGTGGTTTTTTTATCTCTGTCACTTTGAGAGGGGTTTTCCACGTTAAATCTGTGTTCTTCTTGTTTTCTGTTATCTCCTTTGATTATTTATGTTTGATTGCATCTGTTTCTATTTTCTTGCATCTAAAGTTATCTCCATCCGTCATAACAAGGGACACGAGGAGGTTTCTTCTATGATCCGGAAGATCAGAAGGTAATAGTTTCGACTAATGCCACTTTTCTCGAGGATCAGTACATGAAGGACTTCAAGCCTCGGAGGAGTTACTTTCTGACGAGGTCAGACCACGGGTGACACCTAGTGTCACGGATAACAACACTACTGATACATGTGACGACCCTGACGGCCCTGCACCTCTCCAGGCACGCATTGCCCGAGTGTCTCGGGCACCAGTGCGGTATGGTATGCAACCAAAGGCAAATGTCTCCGTCTCTGATGGAGTGGAGGATGATCCAGTGTCCTATTGTAGGGCTACGGATGATTCTGATAAGGACATGTGGGTTGATGCGATGAATCAGGAGATGGAGTCTATGTACTCTAACTCAGTCTGGAAACTTGTAGATTGCCCTGAGGGTGTCAAACCCATAGGCAGTAAATGGATCTACAAGAGAAAACGAGGAGTGGATGGAAAGGTCGAAACCTTCAAAGCTCGGCTAGTGGCCAAAGGCTACACACAGAGAGAGGGAATCGACTACGAAGAGACCTTCTCCCATGTGGAAATGCTGAAGTCCATTCGGATCCTCCTTTCGATTGCTGCATGTCTGGATTATGAGATCTGGCTGATGGATGTTAAGTCATCTTTCCTTAATGGCTATCTTGACGAGCAAATTATATGTAGCAACCAGAAGGATTCATCGAGAAAGGCCAAGAGCACAAAGTGTGCAAGTTGCTCAAGTGCATTTATGGGTTGAAGCAAGCTTCTCGGTCTTGGAATCTTAGATTTGATGAAACCATCAAGTTTTATGGTTTCGAACAAAACTTTGATGAGCCTTGTGTATACAAGAAGGTCGTCAAAGATCAGGTGGCGTTCTTAGTGTTGTATGTTGACGACATTCTGCTAAATGGACCCAATAAGGGGATGTTGTCAGATGTGAAGAATTGGTTAGCCACGCAGTTCCAAATGAAAGATTTGAGAGAGGAGAGTTATGTTTTATGGATCCAAGTTATACGGGATCGGAAGAACAGGATGTTGGCTCTATCCTAGGCATCTTACATAGATAAGATGTTGTTGCGTTATATCATGATGAATGCAAAAAAGGGTTTCCTACCAACCCGTCACGGCATTCAACTCTCTAAGAAACAGTGTCCTCAAACACCTGAGAAAATAGAGAGTATGGGACGAGTACCATATGCTTCGGCTGTTGGTAGTCTGATGTACGCTATGCTGTGAACTAGACAAGACATCTGCTACGGCGTGGGCTTGGTCAGCCATTTTCAGTCAAATCCAGGCTTGGAACACTGGACAGCAGTGAAGAATCTCCTCAAGTATCTTAAAAGAACGAGGAATTATGTGCTTGTATATTCGGGTGCGAACCTGGATATAGCAGGGTACACTGATTCTGACTTCCAGTCAGATAAGGATGATCGTAAATCGACATCAGGCTCAGTGTTTACTCTGAGAGGCGGAGCAGTAGTCTGGAGGAGCGTCAAGCAGTCCAGCACAGCCGACTCGACTTTGGAAGCCAAATACATAGCGGCCTCTGAGGCAACTAAAGAAGCGGTGTGGCTCAAGAAGTTCCTGGGAGATTTAGGAGTAATCCCATATCTAGAACATCCGATACGTCTCTACTGTGACAACAATTGGGCCGTGTCGAATTCCAGAGAACCCCGGAGTCACCAGAAGTCAAAGCATATAGAGAGGAAATACCATCTGATCAGAGAGATTGCTCAACGAGGAGACATTTCCGTCACGAAAATCCCCTCAGCCGACAACCTTGCTGTTAACGGTGATTTTTACGGTTTATACGACTTTATTTCGTAGCAATTTCTTTTGTGTTTTATTACTTTTTATAGAAAATTAAGTGTTTAAATGATTTATTGAAAGAATGTGTATGTAAATGATTTAAATGCAAGTTGAGCTAATTTCATGATTTTATTGATAATTATCTATGGTTTTACACTTTGCGTGTTTTTATGGTTTTGCAGGTACGTGAACATGTCATAAAAGGAGATCTTAACGGAAGGAAGAATATGCAAGTCAAACTTGGAATGGAGAAATGGAGAGGGACGAGCGTCTGAAGTCCCGTCCAGATGGACGGGCGTTTGAAGGAATGGACGAGCGTCCAGAGGAGCCACCTGATTCAGAGTCTTGATGGATTTCAGTGGACGAGCGTTCAGAAATGCAAAGGACGGACGTCTGATATGACTCGGCCCGACTCGAAGATTTCAAGTAGTTGGACGGGCGTCCAGCTACCTTAAACGGGCGTCCAGGAGAATAGGAAGGATAGACTTGGAATTATCTTTATTTTTATTTATTAAGGTTTAGACTTTCTACCAATTATACCCTAAGTCGGCCAAAACAACTATATAAAGGAGTCAGTCAGCAGAACAGAAACAACAACTGATCCTGAACCACAAGCTGCGTCCAGAAACCTAGGAGGCTTCACTCGGTCGATCGAGCCATGTTTTTTTTTTTAATTTTTTATTTTATTTTATTTTATTTTATTCTGCATGCTGGAGATGAGTAGAGGCTGAGGCCAGTTCGAGCAAGCATGTGAAACCGTTTCTGCAACATCTTGATCTCAACTCTGGGATTGTTTTGTGAGTTTTATTAAAGTTGCATCTTTATTATGTTTAATTTGTTTTTATGCAATTATATCGATGGATTGTTGCATGTTTGATGTTTAACGTTTGATGAGAATCGTTGTTAGACTTAGATCACCGTAGTAAAGATTAGATTTTTAACCTAAAAATAACGAGAGTTGTTAGGTTAATTTCTAAGTTGCTAGATTGAGAAATCTTACACCTTTGTTATGAAAGCGTTAATCTTTAAGATCGAGAGATGAGAGATTAATAGGCGAATTATCTAAGAGATTAGAAATTCATACTTTTGATAGGTGAACCACAATCTTCATTAAATCTTCACTAAACAATCTAGAGAGGAAGTTGAGGGTTGTGAGATCGGTGGATCATTGCTTGTTCATTTTCGATTTATTTGTTATCATCTTAGTAATTTTATTATCTTTTTAGAATAGAGTTATTTTCATTAGTTTGGCTCGTAACTATCTTTCCCGGCTTTGGATTCTAGATCCTCTGTCGGCTTTATTGTTTTCATTTTTTAGTTCTGTTTTGTTTTATTTTTCGTGACAACTTTAGAGAAATTAAGAACTAGACCAACCTCGATTCCTCGTGATTCGACTCCGTTGTAACTACTATACTACGATCCCTGCACTTGGGGTAAACCGGATTATTTTATTACTTGTTTGTTTTTCATTGCATAAAATCCGAGATAAGTTTTTGGCGCCGTTGCCGGGGAATCGGTACGGTTGTCTAGTTTTTCAATTTTTAAATTTTTCGTAGGTAGGTACCTGTAGAGTAAATTGGCGGGAAAAATAGGCAAGATTTTTTTTTGTGTTTTCGTGACTAATACGGTGTCAGAGTCCTAGAACAAAATTTGATTTTACCAGGAAACTTTTGCTTCATTTTCCATGAAATTTAAGGGAAAATAAATTTTCCAGGAAAAATAAATTTCGCTTTTTTTTTCCGAACCTGTCTCGAGTCTGTTTTAGTTTAATTTTTTATTTAGTGAGTCTAATTAAAGGATTATACTTTAAGGTTTCTAATTGTTTATTATTGTTTCTGTCTTGCAAACAAAACAAAAAAAATAAAAATAAATATAAATATAAATAAATAATAATTAAAAAAAAGAAAGAAAATGTCATCAACTAGGATTATGCAAGATCAGATCGCCATATCGCAATGCAGTGCAGTGGCAAACTTACAATGTCGAGTAATCCACATGGGTCAAAACCATTATTTTCCTCAGAACTCTCAAGTTACGCTTACAGGAAGTTGTTGTCAACCTGGCCATATGGTTGGCCGGTGTCATCTTCTTCCCACTCCCGCATATCAAGTTAATCTTTGTTGAGAATCGGAATCGTGACAAGAGATCCAGTCCATATGACAAACTATGTGACAATGTGGGACATACTTTCGTTTACATCCTATAGGTGGGACAGGCGTTTTGATGGCAAGCAATATCGAGAGGTTTAACAATCAGTTCTCGCCACAACAATTTTCGTAATCGTGGTTTCAATCGGACTTGGAATTTCTATCAAAACCCGAACTTCAGTCAGGACCAAGATATCAATTTTTCCAATCAAAATCAAAGTTGGTCTCGCCAAACTTTTTCACACCACTTTCATAACTCTCTAGACCCCTCTCACTATAGTAATCTTGAAGCTAAATTGGAGGAGCGAGAACATTACTATCCAACTCCTTTTGGTAGGCTTGCGGATATTGAGAGACGGATCGGGCAAATGGCTCAAGACCAAGGCATTGACCTAACTCCCGCACTCCCCTATGATGGAGAAGATACTTACAATTATTGTGCAAGTTATGAGAATCAAGTCCAGTATAGCCCCAACTATGCACCAGCATACAATGGTGGGAGTAGTAACTGTCCTTGTTCTCCGTTGGGTCAAGAGCAAAGCAATTGGCCACGAGGGACGATTGATGAGCTGGAGCCTGATATGGATCGGCTTACGTTACAGAGGCTAGAAACTTCCTTCCCTCCTGCATGGTGTGATGATGAAGATGGTTGTCCTATGATGGATCCGACATCAGAGATGGTTGAAGATGTTAATCACCAAGAAGGTGAAGAAATACACCCGGTGTTGGAGAACATAGAGGACGATGTGCCTAAATTAGAGATAAGTCACCCGGAGGAAGTCGCATTTGAGGAGCCGTTGAGGCCAATAAGTGTTGAGGTGATTGTGGACGAGCGAGTGAGCGTAAAAGAGGTGATCTTCCCACTTGATCACTATGTCATGAACTGGGAGGTGGAACCCCCTAATCCCGTTCTTCTTTTATTGGGAAGATACTTCATAAAGGTCCTTCGAGCCATGGTTCCATTAATTTTCTACGAAGGTGAGTTGGATGGCTCGTATGCTGAATATTCGTTGAAGAACCATGCGAGAAGGACGTATCCGTTTGATAATGGATAGTGAGCTAAGTCTGTCTAGCCAAAGACACTAAAGAGAGGCGCTTGTTGGGAGGCAACCCAATATTAAGAAAAGTTTTTGCTATTATTAATTTTATTATAGTTTTGTTTGTGTCGAATAAATAACGAAAGATAGTTTTCTTCTCATTGTAGTAGTTTTGTTTTGTTTTGTCTTGGGTTTTGGTGTCGGTTTCTGTAGTTAGGTAACTTGCATTTTCGTAATTTGAAAAATCAATGTGTTTCCTTCCTCCTGCCGATGTTACGTTTGTGCACTACTTTTCATATAGATTCGGTTATTATCAATTTTTTTGCATTGATTATGCTTTGTTCCATGATATTGCCTTGTCTATCATCTTTTGTGCCCCTATCCCCGAGGTACGTTTTGTTTTGTTTTTCAAGTGTGCAGGATATTTTCGATAGCCATTGTGAGCTTTTAAACGATGTCAGTTTTCCGGTGGATGGTCCACAGTCTACTGATTTCTTCAAGCGTTTCTGGATTTGACTCGCGACCACTTCCAGAATTGCCAAATTCGAACTACAATCAGCTAAGTTTTTCTTATTCTGCACAACATGAGGACATGTTGTTATTTAAGTGTTGGGGAGTAAGGGATTGGTTGTTTGTACCTACAAAATGTGCTTAATTTATTATGCTTATTAAGCTTACCACCATTCTTCAAAAATTCAAAAAAATTTCAAATTAAAAAAAAAAAAAAAACATCCGTCCCGAGCATGAGTTTATTTTGGCTTACTTACCTATTATATTCCCATACTTGGGCTCAGTTGACTAGTATTTTAGCATAGACCTTTGATAAATAAGCCTTTACTCGAATTCTTTTCACGTAAGCCTCTTCGATGACGAAAGTGAACTTAGAAGCTGTACTCCATTTAAACCGATGATGTTTGATTCGTTATCGGACCGTTCGCTTAGTGCTAATGTCATGGAAATTGTAATATGTGCGTAGTTGGAATTGAAGTAGGAAGTATCGTGAATATACCGTGCTTTGAATGTGATAAGTTTAAACGTGACTATTGTGCTTTAAAAAGTTGTTTTAAAAAAGTTGAAATTGGGTGTGTCGGAAGCTGGTCGATGATTGGAGTGAGGTAGGGCGTATCTCGAATGTCCTATACCACTATGATGACCAAAAGCTCACGACAGTCAGAAGAAGCTGCCTTATAATTTGAGTAAGGTAGGGCATATCACGAATGTCCTATTCTGCTATGACGGGCAAGAGCTCATTCTGATGTGTGCTTAAATGTAAAGGATTACTAAATCAACTTACATAAGGAATTTGGTATGAATTGATATAAGACTTAGTTATCGCCTACCTTATCCCCAGTATAGGCCAAGGTATATGTTGTAGGGAATATCCTCTAGGTACAACTGAAAAGATTTCGAAAACACATGTATTACTCTAGTCATGACGTGAGTAGTTTTGTAGGGCGTATGTGTAGTCAGGATGATTCATTATCTGTCTTAAATGGGTGTTGGTTGGTTAGCTTGACTTTAATTGTCAAGTGTGGAATCAGTGGAAATTGAAGAAGGCTTTGCACACACTACACATTCGTGATTTTATTGATAATTATCTATGGTTTTACACTTTGCGTGTTTTTATGGTTTTGTAGGTACGCGAACATGTCATAAAAGGAGATCTAAACGGAAGGAAGAAGATGCAAGTCAAACTTGGAATGGAGAAATGGAGATGGACGAGCGTCTGAAGTCCCATCCAGATGGACGGGCGTTTGAAGGAATGGACGAGCGTCCAGAAGAGCCACCTGATTCAGAGTCTTGATGGATTTCAGTGGACGAGCATTCAGAAATGCATAGGACGGACGTCTGATATGACTCGGCCTGACTCGAAGATTTCAAGTAGTTGGACGGGCGTCCAGCTACCTTAAACGGGCGTCCAGGAGAATAAGAAGGATAGACTTGGAATTATCTTTATTTTTATTTATTAGGGTTTAGAATTTCTACCAATTATACCCTAAGTCGGCCTAAACAACTATATAAAGGAGTCATTCAGCAGAACAGAAACAACAACTGATCCTGAACCACAAGCTGCGGCCAGAAACCTTGGAGGCTTCACTCGGTCTACCGAGTGCCCCTGCTCGGTCGACCGAGCCATGTTTTTTTTGTTGTTTTGTTTTTTTGTTTTTTGTTTATTTTATTCTGCATGCTGGAGATGAGTAGAGGCTGAGGCCAGTTCGAGCAAGCATGTGAAACAGTTTTTGCAACATCTTGATCTCAACTCTGGGATTGTTTTGTGAGTTTTATTAAAGTTGCATCTTTATTATGTTTAATTTGTTTTTATGCAATTATATCGATGGATTATTGCATGTTTGATGTTTAATGTTTGATGAGAATCGTTGTTAGACTTAGATCACCGTAGTAAAGATTAGATTTTTAACCTAAAAATAACGAGAGTTGTTAGGTTAATTTCTAGGTTACTTGATTGAGAAATCTTACACCTTTGTTATGAAAGCGTTAATCTTTAAGATTGAGAGATGAGAGATTAATAGGCGAATTATCTAAGAGATTAGAAATTCATACTTTTGATAGGTGAACCACAATCTTCATTAAATCTTCACTAAACAATCTAGAGAGGAAGTTGAGGGTTGTGAGATCGGTGGATCATTGCTTGTTCATTTTCAATTTATTTGTTATCATCTTAGTAATTTTATTATCTTTTTAGAATAGAGTTATTTTCATTAGTTTGGCTCGTAACTATCTTTCCTGGCTTTGGATTCTAGATCCTCTGTCCAGTTTATTGTTTTCGTTTTTTTAGTTCTGTTTTGTTTTATTTTTCGTGACAACTTTAGAGAAATTAAGAACTAGACCAACCTCGATTCCCTGTGATTCGACTCCGGTTGTAACTACTATACTACGATCCCTGCACTTGGGGTAAACCGGATTATTTTATTACTTGTTTGTTTTTCATTGCATAAAATCCGAGACACTTGCTGATCCATTCACAAAGACACTTTCCATAGAAGTCTTTTCGAGGCACTTGGAAAACATGGGTATTAGGGACATGAGTCATTTTCTTTAGAGCAAGTGGGAGTTGTAGTTATTGCTGTAATAAAGACCTGGTGTGCTCTGAAATATTATTATTATTCATTCGTGTAAGTGGGAGATTGTTAGATGTAGTGCCCGAAAGACAATTTATGTAATTGTTTTTGATTTAATAATGATAGATTTTATTATTCATCTTATTATTTGCTATGTGCTTATAAAATATATACTACTGCAAACCCTAAGTATATCAGTATGTAACTACTTAACTCAGTGTATGGCTTGCACATGAGGATTGAGTTAGTGGTGATATACTTGAACTGTTAGTCCATGGTGAACTTAATCAGAGTTTAGGGTCTCATGATTAAAACACCAATAATGTGCCCAGAACACCTTAGGGTGTGCTAGTCTTATCCGGACTATCGGTAGAAGGTACCTAAGTGGGGCATTTATATATGATGGCATTCATATAGGGCTGGACCGATTTAATCTATATTTCTTGATATAATTCTGTAATCAAGAAATCTTATTAAATCATTAGATAATCATATATGGATTGACCTTAATCCTGAAGTGATCACAGGGTTCTGCTTCTCTCGGAGTAGTGTTTGATGTGTTAGTTACCAATCACTTTGATATGTGACCCAAGTCACTTCTCGTTGGCACTATTCCCTGTTGAGTGAGTAGTTCTGGTTTTCACAGACATGGAATCCATTCCTTCCTACGGGAAGTAGAGAGACAGTCCCCTTATTTGTTAGCCCTAAGAAAATGATCGATCGACCGAGTTCACATTTAGACTAATTAGCTACTAGTCAGATATGTGAACTAATTGATCACTAGGGGTTAATGGTAAATAAGGATAAGATATTCTGAGTCGGTTTCACGGAGACTTCCCACTCAGAATGGACAGTCTATGGAGGGTTAGTCCGTATGTAGTGATTATATCAATGGACGCTTGTTTACTCGATGGGTTGAATGTAAGTATATATCTATAATTGGTAGAGTTCAGTTTCGGGTTTATGATGGCGTAATCCCGGAATTAATAATTTAAGTAAGAATATTTTTTTCGATGAATATTTTACTTAATTATTGGAGCTACAGGTTATAGGTCCATGGTCCCCAACGTGGCTCCTATAATACGAGTGTTTTCTTTTTATTGGGCCTCAGTGATGATTAATTGGCTGGGCTAATTAATTGATATGCGAAATATTTTTTAGTTGGGCTAAATAATATAATACACATAAAAGACATTTTATGTGGGCCTGGGTGGTTTGTGTGGCGCCATATGAGGGTTTCCTCCTTGGAATAGGTTTTCTCGGATGATGTCATTCTGTGCAGTAATTAATTATTTATCCGTTATTTAATTAATTACAAATATATTAGATTGGTCATTAATTGATTCTAGATTGGTTCTAGAATATCCTAGGATTTTCTAATATGAGTAGGAAAATATGATTGTAATTATCTAATTAAATTATATTTTTCCTTGGAGGCCAAGGATTTTTCTTCTATAAAAGGAGATCTCTCCCAAGCCACACATAACACACAGTCCACGAAATTACACATAAAAAAGGCTAAGGAGTTCGATCCTTAGTCTTGCCCGGTTGAAGAAAAACTTTGGTTTTTTTCTTGGTTGCATATCAAGGAGGTTCTGATTCCAAGGATCGGTGTCCACCAACCACCGTTTGGAGACACACGTTGGAAGATCAAGGCTACTCATCAAACTATTGGTAAGTAGATCTAAACCCCCTTGTAGGATGTTTAGATCCTTTGTTTATGATATGTAGTTCATAGATCATGATCCATCCGTTGCGAAAAGATCTAATTTATTTAGATCTGAGATCTTACATCCTTCAGGATGACAGAAAGAGAGCTCTTGACTTTGTTGCAAAAGATATCAACTTGAAGACTCTGGACAGTAACATGTTCATGATAATCAAAGATTGCAAAATAGCAAATGAAATGTGGGAAAAATTGGCAGTTATCAATGAAGGATCTGAAGCAATCAAGGAGAACAAATTATCTGTTGCAAAATAGAAGTTGGAGAACTTGAAAATGAAGAATGGTGAATCCATTGATCATAGGGATAACAGTTTCTCAAGCTTCATCAGTGAACTACAACAACTTGGCCACAAATATCCACAGAAGGAAGTTTGTTTGTTGATCTTGAGAAGTCTACCAGAGAGATGGAGAATCATCACCTCCGTGCTCAAGGGAACAATAGATCTTGCAAAGACTGACACTTTGACATTGATGACTCAGTTAAAAGCTCATAAATTTGAACTGAATAATAAAGACAGTGCACCAGCAGAGGCACATAAGACCAGTGCATGGGTGGCACCCCAGCAAAGCAAATCGGCTGACACAAGCAGCAAAGAGACACATGAACTGAAAGAACAAATTTCTTTACTAATTGAATGTTTTGACATGTTTAGCAAGAAGAAACAATTCAAGGGAAGTTCATCATCAAACAAGAAGTCAAGCTCAAGCAAAGACATAAAGAAAAAAGATGATGAATACAGATGTTTCAATTGCAAAAAGAAAGGACACTTCAAGGCAAATTATCCTGAAGTAAAAGACAAAGATGAGGAAAAGAAGAAGTACAAAACAACTGATAAAAGAAAAAGCAAGAAGACACTTAAAGCTGAAACCAGTAGTGAAAAGGATGAAGAATCATTTAAAGATGATTCAGATGATGGTGAATCCAACAGCTCAGACAATGACAAGGCATATCTATGTCTTATGGCTATGGAAATTGACGAAACAGAGGTAATATCTAGTTCATACTAATGAAGTGCATCCACATCTGACACTGCACAATCTTCTATTTTCCCATTAGATTTTGCAAATCTAATTCAAAATCTCATGACTAAATTTGAAGAAATTCAGATGAATCATGAAATTCTAGAACAAGAATTTGAGAATCTGAGAGAGGAAAATAAAAGACTAAAGAAAGAACTGGATGAACTGGAAGTTGAATCAACTAGTAAGGAAGTACAATCAACTGATCAACAAGCAACATATGATCACTCATCTGCCGTTGATAGACCAGCTGAGAAAACTTCCCTACCAGTTAAGTGGACCACTGTACCACTTAATGCACCAGCTTATAAACCCCTAAAAAGGTTTAGATCTATATCAGGTCTTGGCTACAATAGTCAAAATGAAGGTAGAAACAATGGACAATCCAAATCTGAACTAAGGACCAAAATTGGACCTAAATTCAGAAAAGGAAATGCCATGGTTTACACTACTCATCCTGCACTAGTGAAGTCAAAGACCAGTGTAGTGAAACAACATAGTAAATCATCAAACTAGCCTATTAAAGGCTTACTGAAAGGTAAGGGCAGACTTCACCCTTCAGAGGATGATTGGAATATTACACCCCCAAAATACAAGAAGAAACCATTTCATGCCATGCAACACGTGTTTAGGAAGAGCCAACCAAGGCACATTCCTGAACACAAGAAGCAACATGGAAATAGACTTCTTCTTGTACATTGAAGAGTGAAAAAGGATGCTAATGCACCAAAGAGTAGATACAAGTATCAGAATACCTTTAGTAGAAATATTAGAAGTTATTCTGCCATGCCTTATACTTATGAAGTTGATGATTTCAACTATCCAAGAAGAAGATCCTTTGGATTTGTACTTGGAGTAGGAGGCATGACTGCTAACAGGTATGGACCCAAACAGTGTTGGGTACCTAAACTCTCTTAACTTGTTTTGTAGGATGTCTGGTACATAGACAGTGGATGTTCCAGACATACGACAGGCAACAAAAGATGGTTGACTGACTTTAAAACTTTTGATGGACCCAAAGTTACTTGTGGAGGCAAAGAAAACCCTGGCAAAATTAAGGGGGAAAGCAAAATGTTCAAGAACAAGTTGAAGATTCAAAATGTGGCTTATATCAAGGGATTGAGGTTCAATCTTCTAAGCATTAGTAAATTCTAAGACAAAGGCTACAATGTCCATTTTAACAAAGAAGGATACAAAGTAATTCAAAATCAAACCAACATAGTTGTACTTGCAAGAAAAAGAGAAGACAACATGTATGTTGTAGATTGGAAGAAAACAAAAGCAGAGACTTGTCTACTTGTCAAGAACAAGCAATCAATAAGTAGTATCTGGCACACAAGACTGAATCATCTCAACTTCAAGACTATCAACAAGTTATCAAAGAACAACCTAGTTGAAGGCCTTCCAGACATCACGTTCAAAAAGGAAAGTCTTAGTGATGCATGTCCGAAAAGGAAACAGATTAAAAGCTCTTTCAAGTCAAAACCACAGCAATCAACAACCAGAATCTTACATCTTCTACACATGGATCTTTTTGGGCCAGTCACACCAGTGAGTGTAAGTGGAAAGAAGTACACTCTAGTGGGTGGTGGATGACTTTTCCATGTTCATATGGACTATTTTCATGAACAAGAAAAGACAGACACTCAAGAAGATACCAAATTTACTGAGGAGAATTCAAAATGAAAAAGAGCTGAAGATAATCAAGATAAGATCAGATAGAGGAACATAATTCCTAAATGAAGTAATCAGATCTTTTTGTGAAGAGAATGGTGTACTACATCAACTATCAGCAGCAGGGACTCCACAACAAAATGGTGTAATAGAAAGGAGAAATAGGACACTCAAAGAAGCTGTGAGAACCATGATTTCAGAAGCAAGCTTACCAAAGAGATTTTGTGTTGAAGCAACAAATATAGCATGCCATACTCAAAACAGATCGATCATCAACAAACATCATGGAAAAACACCTTATGAAATTTGGAATGGAAGAAAACCTAACATTTCATATTTGCATTTGTTTGGTTCTAAATGTTTTGTCTTGAACATGAATCAGCTAAATACTTTTGATGAAAAAGTTGATGAAGCAATCTTCATGGGATACTCAGACACAAGCAAAGCATTCAGAGTACTCAACAAAAGAACCTTGGTGATTGAAGAATCAATTCATGTAGTTTTTGATGAACCAAACACAAATGGTGAGAGCCTACACAACCTTGAAGAAGAAGCTGCACAAGGACAAGTCTATATGAATGCAATAGTACCAATGACAATTTCGGACCACACCTTAGGCAATCAAGATGATGTACCAGCCAATACAAAGTAGAAGCTGCACAAGGACAAGTGTATATGAATACAACAGTACCAACTACAATTTTGGACCGCACCTTTGGCAATCAAGATGATGTACCAGCCAATACAACACAAGAGGCACCAACACAAGATCATGAAGCTGATGCACAAGCAGGGGCTATGGAAGAAGCAAATCAAGAACAACTTCAACCTGACTTAAACAGGCTGAGAGATCAACTTGAATAACAAATCATTGGAGATATTCATACATGGGTGAGAACCAGAAGACAACTGGAAAGTGTGCTTACTTGTTTTCTATCACAGGTGGAACCCAAGACAATAGATGATGCTATTCAAGATGCTGATTGGATTACAGCCATGCATGAAGAGCTCAATGAATTTGAGAGAAATGAGGTCTAGGAACTGGTTGACATACCAGATATGTCAAACATCATTGGAATAAAATGGGTATTCAGAAACAAGATGGATGAACAAGGAACCGTTGTCACAAAAAAAGCAAGATTGGTTGCAAAGGGTTACTCTCAAGCTGAAGGCATAGACTATGATGAAACCTTTGCACCAGTAGCAAGATTGGAAGCAATCAGACTCTTCCTAGATTTTGCAGCACACAAGGATTTCAAAGTATATCAATTGGTAGTCAATAGTGCATTTTGGAATGGACTTCTAGAAGAAGAAGTATATGTAGAACAACCCCTGGTTTCCAACTCAAAGTGAAAGAAGATAAAGTGTACAAGCTCAAAAAGGCACTATATGGACTCAAACAGGCACTTAGAGCCTGGTATGAGACATTGTCACAATTCTTAATCAACAATGGATTCAACAAAGGGACCATAGACAAGACTCTTTTCAATCTAGAAGAAGTTACAAGATCTTTGTTAGTTCAGATCTATGTTGATGACATTATCTTTGGATCAGAATATGAAAAGTTATGTGAGAAATTTGCAAATCTAATGAAAAGAAAATTCTAAATGAGCATGATGGGAGAACTCAACTATTTTCTTGGATTACAAGTGAAACAAATGGAAGATGACATCTTTATAAATCAAGCCAAGTATACAAAGGACTTGATACACAAATATGGTATGGATACAAGTGGCACATTAGATACACCAATGTGTGCAATCGTTATTCTTGGGAAGGATGAAAATGGAAAAGATGTTGATCAAAAGTTATATAGAGGGATTATTGGATCCCTACTCTACTTAACTACAAGCAGACCTGATAGAGCATTTGCAGTAGGAGTTTGTGCAAGATTCCAAGCTCAACCAAAGGAATCTCACTTACTAGCAGCTAAGAGAATCATCAAATATCCTAAGAACACAATCAATGTGGGAATTTGGTATCCAAAAGATGGATGATTCAAATTAATATCATATTCAGACTCAGACTATGCTGGATGCAAGATTGACACTAAAGGCACCTCAGGAACTTGTCAGATGCTAGGCACCAGACTAGTATCATGGTTTAGCAAAAAACAAAATTCAATATCCACTTCAACAACTGAAACAGAATATATAGTAGCAGGTAGTTGCTGTGCACAAGTGCTATGGATTAGACAACAGCTAAGAGACTATGGAATAGAAGAAAAGACAATTCCAGTAATGTATGATAACACAATTGCAATTTCAATCACAAAAAATCCAGTACTTCACTCAAGAACATAACATATTGATGTATGACATCACTTTATCAGAGATCATGTGGAAAAATGAGATGTTATCTTGAGATATATATCTACAGAAGATCAATTGGCTGATATATTCACAAAACCACTCAGTCCTGAATGATTTTGTAAGTTAAGAACTGAGTTAGGGATGATTGAAATTGATTAAAGTATAAAGAGCAGCTAACTGTAGTAATCAGCAGAGTGACTCCACCAGCTGACTGAACATTTGCCATTTTGTGTGCACTCACTAGGCATGTAAAACACTGGTAATCAGCGGAGTTTACCTCTCTAATTGTTAGGAACAATTTATAAAGCAGTTCAGTAAATAAGTCACTACACCGGATTAGTGACCAGCCAAGTCACTTCACCATCACTTACTTGAAGCGAGCAGCGAAGTAAAGTGTGAACAAAATCAGTTTTATACATGTGACAAATCAAAGAAGTTATGGAGGATTATTTTGTGGAAGATTGCACACGTGGATACTGGATCAGCTGCTGCTACTCCAGTGAAGACAACTCCCGGCAAAGAGCAAGGGGGAACAGGAGAAAGTGTTGCACCAGAAATTACATCAACTCAATTACTTGAAGAAGTAGAAGTAGGTGTTCATGTCACTCAACCGACGGTACACAATCAAGAATCAACATTGGTTCCTCCCACATTGCCACAACAAGATAAAGAGCAACAAACAGAACCAGAACCAGCTCAGAATGAGCCAGCTGACATCAAGAAAAGTTTTGCTGGACTTGCAACCGACATATCCAATGAGACCTTTCAAAAGGCAGCAAATCTATTGGTTGATGAGCTGGAACAGCAAGCACTGTATCTTAGATCCATGACTACAGCATTCAATGATAATCAATAGAAAGAAGATTCCAGGCAGTTGCTTAGTATATTGATGCACAAAACATTGTTGTGCGAAGCCAAGGTGATTTGATAAGACAAATGAATATCAACTTCACAAACAGTATGACAGGTCTAAGGCAACATGTATCAATGGAGAATGAAGCTATGGCTGCGGCTTTTGGCACAAGATATGGAAGTGTGACCAAGAAGCTATCAGATCATGACAAAAGATTTCACATCCATTGAGTCTAAGTTGGACGCTCTGATTGGTACAGCTGAAGCTACAAACAAAATTTTATTACAACACAAGGATGATGCTGCCAAAAAGGGGGAAAGAAATGATAAGCCTGAAGGATCAACAGTTAGACCCTCAAATTTTACAGAAGAACATCTAAGAGCAAGGGACAAAGAGATGAAAATAAGAGTAGAGGCTGAAGAACAACAAAGAAAAACCTTGGAGGAGAGGGAACGGATTGCAAATGAACCTTGTATCGGACTCCCTCATCCTATTCAAAGAAGAGATGACGACAGAGATAGATCAAGAATGCAGCAAAGGCATGGATCTAGTCAGCAAAGAGGCTCTTCAAGTCAACTTCGATCTAGCACAAGCAGAGTCAGTATCAGTAGACAAATACTATCAACTGGAAGATTTTATGGTCAGAAAAGGACCTTCACCACCTACAGAAATAGGGAAGTGAAGGAAGCAGCAGTGTCGGATAACGTGAAGGAGTTCTTTAGAAATCAAGACAGTCTGTACCCAAATCAATCACAAGATGAAGCTTGGGCAGATTGCCTTAGTTATCAAGCTAATGATATAAGGGTAGATATGGAAAAGATCTACAATGATGTAAAGAGAGAATATGCCTATCTCAGGAAAGGATTCAACAAAGGAGCATCTGGCTGAACCAGCAGACCAAATCCAGCAATACCCCCTAATGCAAAAGCACCAGAGGACTTATCTAGTGAGAAGCAGGAAGAATTCAATAACATGGTGAAATTTCTTAGTCCAATGAGAAGACTGAACCCCTCAGACCAGTGGATGATGTATCAGAATTTGATGTTTGCTGACTCCCATATTACTGAAGCAAAGGAAAGGATGGAAAAGCACCTTGGAAAATTAGAGGCACATGAGACATTATCTGACTACCACAGACTCATCAACAAAAGGGTATTATTAGGCATATATGAAAGAGTTTCCATGGAATATTCAAAGTGGAAGTTCCCAGAGATTGACTAGAAAGAGATGGAAGGGACACACACTACAAAGTTCAAGAAATACAAGGAGTATCTAAGTAAGTGGTAGTTGTGATGTGTCATTATCTTTCAATATCTTTTTTCCCTGAAATGGATGAATAAATTTTTTGAGTTTTATTCTATTATTACTGTGAAAATTTGCATACTTATGTTCAGGCTTATGAGGGTTTTGGCATCATCAAAAAGGGGGAAATTTTTAGGAACATTTTATTATGTTTTGATGATGGCCACACTAGCTGTTATAGCAAGCCTGAAATAAGTTAGAACTCTGTGTATAAGTCTTTACTTAGAGTCTGACATGTTGTATAAGTTGAGTCAAACAAGAATTGTACTAGTTGGTAGGATGGCTGAGTAAAAGAGAAATCCGGCAGTGTTACGGCAGCCAGGTACCAATAGAGAAGCATGAAGACATTATGGATTGACTTATAATCGAGGAAGTCTGTGATGACCTCGGATAAGTCTTAGTTGCATTACAAATGATGAAACTCATTGTTTAAATATGGTGTATAATGATCTCACACAAATCAAGATCAGTGAAGTACAAGAAATGCCGGAAATATCAAAAGAAATCAAGAAAGCAGTGAACTGGCAAAGTAAACTGTCTACCGGCTAAGTGAAGGAAAAGCAGTGAAGGAACAACTAATCAGCTAAGACAGCAGGAACACTTAACCGTTCAAGTAACAAGAAGATAAAGGAACAACTAAGCAATTCAAGTTTATTCAGAACGTGAAAAATAAGGAAGATTTAGAGGATCAAGCAGTAAATGCAGAATCAATCAAGGACGGATTTTGTGATTAACGTTTGAAGAAAATCCGGATCACTGAAATCAAGGTGAATATAATTATGGGGAATCAAGAATTAAATCAAGGATTATTCTCCACATTAAATAGCCAACGGACAAAAATTCAAATCAAGAATTATCAAGGCTATAAGTAGAAGGCATTGACAGAAGGACACATATAGATGAGCAATAACGATTGAAATATACAAGAACAAGCAGAAACTCTATCAATTTGAAAAGCCTTCTCTTTGAACTTAAAAGACACATCTAGAGATCAACTCAGCATTCAGATCCTCAAAGATATATCAAGAAATGAGATTGATCAACAGAATCTGTGAATCCAATTCACACCAGTCAAGTAACTGAATCAGAGCCATCTGAGAAGGAGTTGTGTTTGTGATAGCTGCTGAAGGATTTGTTCCCAAGGAGCAGTGTGTTAAAGACTGAGTCACTAAAGATTTTGAAGCTAAGGAGTGGTAGTCTTGTAGATTGTGTGTCTTGTGTAGCCAAGGACAATCTTACTATTGTTTTGGTGAACAACAATAGTGAATTCCTCTAATCATCACAGGAGAAGAGTGGATTAAGGGATTACACCACCCTGAACCACTATAAACCTTTGTGTCTATTTAATTTTAGCACTTTACTTTACAACACTTTATTTTATTGCATATTATATCTGTGTTTGCATATCCAACTTTGAAACAGCATTAAAAGAAGGGACCTATCCGCTGCCCAAAAGCTTTTATATTGAGAATTTTTTTTGAAAATCCACTATAGTCATTCACCCCCTCTGACTATAGCTTTACCCTTCTCTGGGACCAACAGTTTTACTGAGTCTTAAAAGTTCGAAGGGCGGGGTTAGCTAAAACACAGGTTAAAAATAGTATGGATCGTACGTTTTTGTAGCCGTAGATCAAGATTTTATTGTATGGATGTCTACACGCCCTTTAATTTATTATATAACCTTTTCATTTGTCACTTAAGGTATCATGAGCCTTTGCATTATGTCTTTTGCTTGCCCGTTTATGAAACTTTTCTGCTTGACCTGTCTTCTGCTTTACTGGTCTGCCTAGGCTTCACTCGTCTGTTCTGTTTGTAGTCTGTTGATGAGTTGTCTTCTTCAGATGAATTTTGAGGCTGGTCTTCAAGTTTTCTGATCTTATGACTTAGATTAACCTATTTTATTCTATATTACCAAAAGACTAAGTCTGACTAATCCTATACATTTCGCATGTCAAACTACTCAGCAAACTTATACTTGGCTACTAAAGCAACTATTTTGGTATCACCAAAACTTCTAACTAATGAGGACCTAAAAAAAATAATTTTTATTTAACTTTGCCATAAGACACACATAACAGAGATCATGTTCACTGTACTTAACTAATAACTTGCAATCAATTCTCTGGCATATTTTCTAATCTATAATGCCACAGAAGAACATCATCTAGCCTATCAGAGAAAGTATTATTTTGTATAACATTAACAATAGAAATCATGACTGGCTGCTCCAGCACACACAATCATTTATGCACCTAAGATGAACCAATCACTTTCTTGTTCTTGTTCTACAGGACAAACTTGTTAGCAGATAAATAGCCGCACATTTGGAAAGATTAATCACAGAAGGTAGAGATAACATATTATACTTAAACCCAGGAGTACAACACACATCATGTAAGACTAATTGAGAATTCAATCCTATTTTCATGCCAGAAGGAGGCTTATGACTACTTAATATTTTTAAAGAGCCTACAATGTGATTTATGGTACCAGAGTCCAAGATCCACTATATATCTTTTCAAACATAAGTCACATGTTCCTGTAGTTGGTGAGAAATGGTTGTTCACTACATTAGGTTTCCCAACAACAAACCACTGCATGTCTAGGAGGATCGGTTGTTGTGTAGTAAGGTTAGGGAACCACGATCTAAAAGACCTTCTTTAGGCTCGATCTTCTTCTACTGTCTGTTCTTCCTCTACCAAGTTAGCCTTCTTTGACTTGAATCCAGGTGGATAGCCATGATTCTTGTAGCAAGTTTATTTAGTATGTCGATTGAAACCACTGAAACTGCACTAAACTTTCTTGGAGTTCTTAGGCCCAGAGCTGTTTGCAGGCATAGATCCTGGTCTACTGACTATCTGATTTTGGCACTGTCCATTCTTTTGAGATTAAAAAAATCATGGAATTTTGATTATTGGCTTTATTAGCCAAATATAACTTCCGTCTTTCAAAATTGATGGTCATTGCAAAAGCATCACGAATCTTTGGGAATGGCACCATCAGCATTGCCTGGGAAACCAAAGGTTCAAACTCATCTCTCAAACCTTTTAGGAATTTCATGACAAGCACTTCTGCCATATGATCCACCAAAGTGTTGATTGCATTGCTGTGGCACTGTGGATAACAGGAAGAGACTGGCATTGGCCTAATTGTCTTGATTTCCACCCAAAAAACTATCAACTTAGTGAAATACTGATTGACACTATCCACACCCTGCTTTAATAGATGCATTTCTCAAGAATATCAGAATGTCTTAGTACATCCACATTAGAAAATATAGCAGCAAGATTTTTCCAGACTATATGGGCACTCTTGAAGTACATTAAGCTTTGTGCAATGTTGTTTTCTACAAAACTTAAAATCCAAGATCTCACCATAGTATGACACTCCCTCTATGCATGAAAATCAGCTGAATCTACTTCACGTTTCATGATTGTGCCGTCTACGAAACCAATCTTGTTCTTGGTAATCAACACCATCTCCATAGACATCTTCCATGAATTGTAATTGTTGTCATTCATCAATAGATGTACGAGCACCAAGGAAGGATTATCATTTGGATGGACATAGAATTTACTGAAAGGGCTCAGCTCTTGCTTCTTGGCTGCTATGGCTATAAATAACTTGAGAATTACACTAGCTTATACCAAAAGATGATCAGAAAATGATCAAGAACACAAAATAATCACAGATTTCTCTTCAAGACACTGTGAAAAACACAAAAAGATGAAGAAGCTCTCCAAGTTTCTCCAGAAACCAGAGTAAAGAACACATAAAGCAATTGAAACTCGCATAAGGTGCATTAGTCTAGTGGTGAGCTAGATGAAAACCAGGCATGGAGACCAGTGTTCGAACCCCGTTAGGGGAAAAGAAATTGAAACTCTCAAGTTTCATGCTTTGATACCATGTTGAAGTCGTAAATACAATGAAAACAAGAGAAAGAATGCAGAAGTATTATTATTCAAAGAGTTAAGTTACAATCATGTTGATCATGGTGTATTTATAACATCGTACACCTCACTAATAAGTTAATGGAAGTTGCATAGTTTGTTACAACAGAATAACCGCTCTAAACAGAACATACACTGTTTCATTCATCTTATCTTTCAGCATCGTGCTGAGTCGATATTCTATCAGCTAAACATGCTCAGCTGATTACTTAATGAGTTAAGTAGCTTGCACTCAACTGACTGACCTGAACATATATATCGTAATAGTGGGCAACCTAATCGGGTTGGACCCGATCCGATCAGGTAAGATCATTTTCACTACGTATTTATGTTTATACATATAATAAATGACTTTTCTGTTATTATATATTTGTTTGTTTTACGAATCAATTATGATATTGTATATATGATAACGTCCCTAAAGTCAAATTTTGATGGAGGAATCATAATAAGATATCGATTCACGTTAAATGGTTTGATACTTAAATGTCTCTAGTCGTATGTGCTATTAAATGGGATATGACTGTATACATATAATAACAGCGATATGATTCTATTTACATGGTAACCGTGTCACATGAAAGGTTGTAGTCATAGCACTTGACTCTTACCGATGATTGGGGGTCGTGACATGTTGCTAGATGGTAATCACGATCGTTAAGTGTGAATGGTATTCTGGTAAATACACTTTATACTTACGGCCAACATATTTTGAAACATATCGGGTCACATACAAATGAATAACTAGCAGAAGTTAATTTGATGTTATACATAACCGAATACAAATTTTTTATGTCTACTATAAAGTGTTATAGTGGAAATTAATATTCTAGCATTTATTTATTATGAATAAATAATATTGATATTAACTATAGTATTATATTATTATGTATTAATATATATGTTGAATAGTGTTCTAAACCCAATCAGGTTTGACCGGATCCGACCGGGTCGGGTCATTTACAGTTTATTTAAGTTCATGTAATAACTTTATTATGATTAATAAAATCACTTTTGTTATTATATACTTTGTTTATTTATTAGACCAATTAAGATATTGTGTATATGATAATGCCCTTAGTATTAAACCATGATAGAGATTATGGTTGATGAGATCTCTAATCGCTTTAATAAGTTTGATACTTAAATGTCTCTAGGCTGATGTACTGTTGGATAGGGCTTTGACAGTACGAACAGACTAGCACGTATTAGATGTCTTCTGTCTTTAAGGGTAGGGATAGATCACGTCTAACAAAGTGTAGTGACACTTGGGTATGACGTGGGCGTGTATTAGAGATGCGTCACGTTAGGCCCGACCCTTTTACTTCGTTAAGTGTCACACTATATGACGGTTGTGTAATTATCCTTAGGACCGGAGTCTGCATGGAATCATGGTGTGGATTGTCATGCTTTGACACTATTGAGGTTTCCCTTAGCCATGGGGTGATCATGCGGTAGTGATCAGGTATGATAGTGAAGCATGCGGAGTATACATGTTATATGGTCTGGGAATCGCGCAACCTATAAGTAGGAGTGAATATCCGAAAGGGCCTTCCCATTAGGAATGTCTAGTTCTCATGAATCTTTGCAAAGTGGGAGTAAATGAGTTATTCCGAGAGATCTTGATATCCAGATTATGGGATACGATCACGATGCGATCGTATGGATATTACTATTGCGATACGATTCTATTTACACGCTAACCGAGCACGTGAAAGATAGTAGTCATTGCGTATGGCTCTTCTGATGATTGGGTGACATGGATGTGCTGCTAGATTCTATCCATGATCGTTAGAGGAGAAGGGCATTTTCGTAATTGGACCTTATGTCTAAGGCCAACATATTCGGAAGCCTATCGGGTCACACACATATGAATATCGAGTCGGATTAAAATGCGGTTATAGTTGATTACCAAATAAGGAAAGTTTTATCTCAAAACTATAAATGTATTAGTGGTAAATTGATATGATAGTATTTATTTATTATGAATAAATTAAATACAATATATTAATTAAAGAATATTCCGGAAGCCAATTAATTGGCAAAACGGGCACAGGTGATTAGATACACTTGGATTGTGCAATTTAATTAATAAGATTACCATAATATTAGTATTGGATATTAATTGATTTTTGTAAAATAGAATTATGGTAATAAGATAAAGATATTCAATTTAGGATATTGGCAATATCTAGATTTATTTAATATTAGATATTAAAATAAAAGAGATAAATCAATTATAGTGATTTTCCTTATTTTATTAGGAAAAGCTTTTTCTCTCTCATCTATCTACTAGGAAGCTTCTCCCTATCAGTTTGGGAAGACATTGAGGCGCCACTCTCCCTATATAAGAAAGGGGTCGGCTAGCTCTTTTGTACATCAGAATTCCAAGAGCTAATAGTTCTTGAGAAAAATAGAGAGCTTCTTAGAGAGAGTATTGTGAGGGAGAAAAATGTCGACCTAGAAGTCGAATTTTTCTAATAGCAATCTGGGAGTATTCCGGCAAGGTGTTTGTTTGGATAACTGATAGAGGCCGGACGCTTGGACGGCTTGCGCACATCTCCTTCTACTGGACGGTCAAAGCTTCGATCTTTAAGATCAAGAAAGGTATAATCTTTGTCATCCTTGTTATATGTTTATTGTTTAAATGAAGTCGATCCTTGGATCGGAAATCAAAATTTTATTTTCCGCTGTGCTACTCGTTTAATTTCCTAACAGTGGTATTAGAGAAACTTTGAGCTTAAGCAATAAGCATAATTAATTCGCGTAGTAAATAGATCCAATTGATTTAATCATGTTTGATATTGATTAATTAAGGATGCACAAAAAGAAAAAAAGGAAGAAGGAGGCGGCGGTGGTGTTGGGCCGATTAGCGGCGGCGGCGCCACCACAAATACTCGCCGGCGGCGTCGGCAGCCCTGTGCTGTCGGCGGCTGCCACCCTTTTTCTTGTTTTTGTTTTGTGTATTTAATTTCAATATAGTACATGGTTATTAAATTATTGAATTATTAATTGAATAAAAGTTAATTAATTAATTGATTGGATTCTATAAAGATGAAAATAGTTTAAAATTAATATTTTTCATAAGACAAGATTGTATGAAATAGATAGTTGATATAATTCGATTATATGGACCCCGATTGATCATGGACTCAACCAATAGGATAGATGTGAATGATTTATTTTTCTACTGGATTCTTATTGTTGTCCTAAGACTTTATGAAGAACATGACATAGTTTTATTTATGCATTTTCCCAGTCCCGTTAGCTTCCCCCGTGTGAGGCGGGTGTAAAATTTAATAGTTGGATTTTATGTAATAATGTATTGAAGACAAAGACGAAGGTCCAAAGAAAGAAAAATAAAGATCCATAGAGATGGTGCATGTCAAAGATCCATTGGCGGTTGGGGCTACCCTTAGCTTATGAACCGCGGTTTCGTCAGTTTGTATTCGAAACCGCACTTTGGAAAAGTCCATGATCATACCGGTTACTTTGTGCGCGGAATGTTGTGTAAGTTTTACTTTATTTGATATTGTAGTAATATGCACGCTTAGATGAGACAGTAATTAAATTAAAAAATAATTGAGAAAAATTATTCCCACGAAAAAAAAATCGAGCCATAAATATATATGTCTCCCAATATTATAATGACGGTGAAGAGCCCTTGTTCGGATCCAACTGATCAGCCCATGTCGGGAGTTGACCTACCTCGGGTATATCGTTATTATCAAGATATGATCGTTATGAGATCTCATGAATATTTAGGTTACGGCTCGTCTAAGAATCTCGCGGTGATTGGCCCACGTCAGGATCGCTTGATTTTAGAGACATGAGGTTGGCTATCACATAAACGATGTGAATTTTCAAAGAGTTGACTAGTCAAACCACTGGAAGTCGCGTTGGACGCGATTGGTAAGTTGTACCTGACGATACAGGGTTCCACTCCCTCCATGTGTCGTCTATCGGTTGGTCATCACGTTATGAACAAGCTACAACATACCCATGTCGAGACCCAGGATCGAGGCTAGGGCCATCTAATCGGCTCCAGGTTACGACTATCGACTACCGAGCGGTGTGAGATGACAAGTCCAAAGGATAGAGTCCACACCAGCTAGCAGTGTAGGACAATGAGTCCAGGGTCGATCACCGCAAGTCGGCGATATCGACACGAGGACGTTGTCGCGCACCGTATCGAGCCCCCCACACGATAGCTTGGGCAAGGGTCAAGGCCCATTTAAGGGTAAAGATGACAATAACACAAGCCGACTTAACCTTAGGGTTTAGGCAAATATTGTCATTAATTATAAATACCCCCAATCCAGGAACTACGTAAGGCTTGATTCCTGGAATTTAACAGGATACGTAGGCAATCTAAGAGAGAATCTTAGACTCAGCCGAAAACATAAACACCCACCTCCTCATTCATTTTTGGCATTAGGGTTTCGTGTATTCATCACTAGATTCATCTTGGGGCCCGGATAATTAAGGTGACGCAATTTGTCATCGTCATTGGCGCTAGAAGGAGGGCCTTCTATTGATTGAATACGCAAGAACACGATGCCTCCCAAGAAAACTGCATCCAAAACTGCATCCAAAGCTGTCGATCAAGGCTCCCAGATTAACGAGCCGATCGATCCTGATGTGCAAGGAGAAGAAGATCCAGCCTTGGATCTTATTCAAAGACGACCCTCGGCAGTAAAGCAGGGGAAAAAGATCCGACTTTGAACCTTATTCAGAGACCCACCAACCGGAAAAGCAAGCTCTTGCTCCGAATATCGGGCGCTATGGATCGGCTTGGCAAAGGCAGATTTGGAGGTAATGTCGGAGATAATAAATGAGGCGATTCTGGCGCGAAGCGGCGACGCCGCCAGAAAGAAGCTATGGCGGAAGGCGGCGAGAAAGATGTAATGGACAAGCCTAAACAGACTCCTAGAGACGAAATAAGCGCATCGTCTAGCTCGGTGGAACGGAAGAGACGTGAAATCCACCAAAAACACCGAGAGGGGATGATGATAGCGCCAGGAAGAGTTGAATGCAATTTTGGGAAAGAACCGAGGTTTCGTTGTGGCTCGAGTCTCCTCCACGAAGGAGATCGAGAGCTTTCCTAAACCCAAGGGGTTTAAGATACCGAAGATAGAACCTTATGATGGCACCACCGACCCGGAGCACCATCTCCACAGGTATCTATCGCAAATGAGGTTGGATGGGGCACATGATGCAATGCGCTGTCGGGCATTCGAGACGCTACTCGTAGGTCGAGCAAGAGAATGGTTCACGAAGCTACGACCAGGGTCGATCTCCAGTTTTGCCATTGTTGGGGAGATTTTGCATCATAAAAACAAAAGAAAATTTATAAACCTATACTACCATGCAAAACTACCTCCTAACCGGCCGAATACCGGGTAGTTGATAGCATAGTAGAGGTAAATCTGAGAGTCGATCCACAGGGAATTGGGATGTTGAATCTAATTTCACTAATCTCCTAAATTGTTACTCTTAAACGAAATAAACGAAAGAAAGAGACATAAAAAAACAAAGAACAAATCAAATAAATCTAACCTAGAAAACAAAATAAAACAATCTAAACTAAAGACATGGGATCAAACAACCAATATACAAACCTATGTGATCTCAATCCTAGTTAATCTCATGATTCTAATTCGATTTGTGGTTTCACCTTTTCACGAGACATAAACCCCTAATTCCTTAGTGAATTTAATCTCAAGCTACGGATTCCTAATTCCTTAGTGAGTCCAATTCATCAATCTCTACTCTCTCGTAAGTTTGGCGATTTTCAATACAAAACTCGGTGTAGATTCAGGTTAACTCTCATATTTTAGAATCTAACAACCTAGATAATTAATCGATTAATTTGTCATCATTAATGATTAAAAATCCTATCTTTCTATGGTGATCTAACGTTTATGCAACTTCCGTATTATAAACATCAATAGAAAACAAATCTTTCAATCTATTCTCATGGCATCATAAACACATAGAAAAGATACAAAACGAAATCAAATCATGAAGAGAAACTGGAATTGAATTAATCGAAGAGAACTCACATAGTTTCATACAAGGATTGATCCAAGAACGGAAAAGAAAAGCATCTAAACTACTTCTAATCTAACCTCGGTTCACCCGAGCACAAGGCTCGGGTGACCGGCCTTCAAATCTCCAAAGGGCGGCTGCTCTTTTGTGTTTGATGTGTGTGAAATTAGGAATTAATTTAGGGTTTGGGCTGCTGTGCTTTAAATAGAAAACTGAGGCGGTTGCTACAGTAACCTAAGTCGGTTTCAGCAAAAAAAAAACGGCGGCGGACGCCCGTCTGAATATGTGGACGCCCGTTCACTTTCTCGAACGGGGGTTGGACGCTCGTTTGGACAGCGTCTGAACTCTCTGTATGTGAATTACGATTCTAGACGCACGTTCAAATGACCAGACGCCCGTCCATAGTGGACGCTGCATGGACGCTCGTCCAGATTTGCTGGACTTCGATTTCTTGATCATTATCCTTTCTTTCCTCCATCTTTATCCTCTTGTATCATCTCTATCTCTTATCAACACTTCAAATTCGACTTTAGCCTCTTCCAAATCTCTTCCAAAGTTAAAGATATGTATCTACACACATCGAAAAACATACCAAAACGTAACACAATTCCAAAACAACATAAAATCACCAAATAAGCATATAAATCGATATGTTTTCATATTTAACTATTAAAAACCTCATTTACTCAATATTTACATATATAGCTCAAAATCTATGAAAATCATACGAATGTAGGGGAAATTGATATAGAAAATATATGTAAAAATCACTATAAATTAGCCCTTAACAACACCCGCACACTTATCTTTTTGCTCATCCTCGAGCAAAACAAAACAAAATCAAGCTCGAGACAAATAAACATCTATACAAATATAAAGTATATTCAATAACTTAGAAGTTCACCCAAGTGAGTGTGTGCATAGCCATAATAAACTTCCACTAAGTTCCACAATTTGAAAGTTATTCAAACCAAAACTAGCCCGGTTTCCCATCTAAGTTAGAAATATTCAAAAATTATAACAGGCACTTTACAAAACATACATATCCCAAAAAGAAATAGTAGAGAATATCTAAATCATTTACGATGGACTCAGGAAGGATAATCCCTACAACATATCCTTGATTTATATTGGGTATAAGATTAACGATAACTAAGTCCTTACTTATTCATAATAATATATTTCAATATTTTCACTTTTTCACACTTTTCTAACACACATCGAATAAGCTTTTGCCCTCATAGCGAGAATAGGACATTTCAAGATAATCCCTACCTTACTCCAATCATAAGGCGACTATAAACCGATCGTCGTGAGCTTTGGTCATCATAGTGGAATAGGACATACGTGGTACACCCTACCTCACCCAAATCATAAACCGACTTCCGACACACACAATTACAATTATGTTTACTTAGAGATTCTTTGGTGGCGGTGGAAAAGATTATTTTCTAGTAGCACAGACCACTTAGCATAACACCTCAAGTAAACAATTTATTACTATTGCAAAAGACTTAATCACGTTTCACTTATCACATTCAAACTTTGAGATATTCACGATTATGTCATACTTTAATCCTAGAATACAAACTACTAAACTTTTCAAGAATTGTACATAAGCAAAGAAACATGCTATAATCATCAAAAATCTCCAACTAAAATGGGGTAGGCTTTCAACATTTAGCTCATCATTTACTATGGCACGTGAAAAATAAGTGTCGGGTGAAACAACTAAAATTACTAAACATACAGAATATAGCAAAAATGATATAAACTCAAGCAAAGATATGCCTTTGTCTACTCGGGATATAACAAAAAAATTTGAAAATTAAGCACTTTTCATAGAAATACTAAAAATATGAGCAAACGAAAGTAGACACATAAATCATCTATCCCTTCCCCCACACTTAGATTGCAACTTGTCCTCAAGTTATACAGAAATAATAAATTAGAGAACTTAGGCGATTGGATCTTTGAAATTGCGGAGGAACCAACAAGAACCGGATTGCTTGCATAACTCGATGGCGTGGAGCATCACAGGACAACTGAATACATCTTTAAAGTGCACAATAGCTAGGAAGAAAGTATCCTGCAGACTTGATTAGTGCAAAAAGAGTCTACGGGAAAAAAGAAAAGATTACATATATAAAGCACATGGAAAAGGAGATATAGAGATATTTCAAATTTAAGCTCATACAAAGATGGAATACATATACATGGAACATTACACAATAGTAGGCTAGGTGCAACTACATGAAAACGCAATACAATGCAAACTACATGAAAAATCCTAAAAATTTTCTGATAGGCTCAGTGTGATCAAGTCGGTCTGAAACCCTACATCGACTACGGCCCGTGCAGAAACAAAATAAAAATGACGAGGTAGTGTTACGGAAACCGACAGTTAACTACGCTCAAGAAAAATAAAAGAAAAATAGAAAAACAATGCAACTAGATGATATGCAACTAAATGATATGCATCTAAGTGATATGCAAAAATAAAAGAAAATAAAAGAAAGAAAACTAGCCCACTCATTAGCAACACGACATGTATATAATAAACGTCTACCAAATAATGACAGGTTACGATAACCGACAGTACTGTTCATTACATGCAGTGTAGACGTGCTTTAAGACTCGTCAAAGGTGATAGCATTATGGAAAACCAACAGTTAGCTATACTAAACAGATATAACTCATAAGGTTTCCATCGTAGCAACGGAAAACCGACAGTAGCTACCCATATGAGTTACAAAAACAACAAGGAAGCACATAAGTCTCAAAGCTCACAGGATTCATCAAAGCGGTATGTAGCATACGGGAACCGACATTAGCTACTAATTAACTATAAGAACAGTTATAGCTTACGAGAATCGACAGTAACTATAACATGCCTAGATGAATCATGTATATAAAAGTTAAGCAGTTATTTAACATGGATTCGTAGATGGAAAGATATGAATATGCAAGCTCAGAACATCTACGTAAAAGAAATTAGCCACAGAAGCTCGTATGAAAGAAATCCATATTAAATAAAGCATTAAGAATGAGATCAAGAAAAACTGGACTCTGAATGGCGTTCAAAGACAAATGACAGGCGTTCACCTCAAAATACTGACTTTGGACGGCGTTCAACAAAACAAACGCTCGTTTGACTTGAAAACCAACCGGACGGAAGTTCGAAAGTATAGAGACGTCTGCGGTCCTTTAAACGCAAGCAGTCGAAAATATTTGAGCGGACGGCGCCCAATACTTTCAAGCGCTCGTTTACTGCAGTTTAAAGAATCGGACGGGCGTTCACTAACTTGAACGCTTCGTCCATACAACGAATACACAAGCAGAGAGCGAAAACGCGAGACAAACCCTAAAAACTTAAAACACATATTAACACAGATCACAAGAGACCACTTTCAATTAAAGCACAAAAGGTTAGATCGAAAACACATAAACACATACTTCACGTTTAAACAAATCGAGTAAAAACTTTTGCACATTCTTAACCTTATGGTCATCGAAACACGGCAAAATAAAAACTCTCGATTTGGTAAACGCTACTTTTATTAAAGCGAAAAATAAACGTAACAAAATCGAGAAATAACAAGATCGATTCAACATGACACCTATTCCCGGCAACGGCGCCACTTTTGTTGGGGAGATTTTGCATCATAAAAACAAAAGAAAATTTATAAACCTATACTACCATGCAAAACTACCTCATAACCGGCCGAATACCGGGTAGTTGATAGCATAGTAGGGTAAGTACAGGGTCGATCCACAGGGAATTGGGATGTTGAATCTAATTTCACTAATCTCCTAAATTGTTACTCTTAAACGAAATAAACGAAAGAAAGAGACATAAAAAACAAAGAACAAATCAAATAAATCTAACCTAGAAAACAAAATAAAACAATCTAAACTAAAGACATGGGATCAAACAACCAATATACAAACCTATGTGATATCAATCCTAGTTAATCTCATGATTCTAATTCGATTTGTGGTTTCACCTTTTCACGAGACATAAACCCCTAATTCCTTAGTGAATTTAATCTCAAGCTACGGATTCCTAATTCCTTAGTGAGTCCAATTCATCAATCTCTACTCTCTCGTAAGTTGAAAGCGATTTTCAATATAAAACTCGGTGTAGATTCGAGTTAACTCTCATATTTTAGAATCTAACAACCTAGATAATTAATCGATTAATTTGTCATCATTAATGATTAAAAATCCTATCTTTCTATGGTGATCTAACGTTTATGCAACTTCCGTATTATAAACATCAATAGAAAACAAATCTTTCAATCTATTCTCATGGCATCATAAACACATAGAAAAGATACAAAACGAAATCAAATCATGAAGAGAAGCTGGAATTGAATTAATCAAGAGAACTCACATAGTTTCATACAAGGATTGATCCAAGAACGGAAAAGAAAAGCATCTAAACTACTCTAATCTAACCTCGGTTCACCCGAGCACAAGGCTCGGGTGACCGGCCTTCAAATCTCAAAGGCGGCTGCTCTTTTGTGTTTGATGTGTGTGAAATTAGGAATTAATTTAGGGTTTGGGCTCTTGTGCTTTAAATAGAAAAGCGAGGCGGTTGCTTCAAAGTAACCTAAGTCGGTTTGAAAAAAAACGGGCGGCGGACGCCCGTCTGAATATGTGGACGCCCGTCCACTTTCTTGAACGGGGTTGGGCGCTTCGTTTGGACAAGCGTCTGAACTCTCGTATGTGAATTACAATTACGGGCGCACGTTCAAATGACCAGGCACGCCCGTCCATAGTGGATGCCAGATTTGCATGGGCCTTCGTCCAGATTTCTTTGGACTTCGATTTCTTGATCATTATCCTTTCTTTCCTCCATCTTTATCCTCTTGTATCATCTCTATCTCTTATCAACACTTCAAATTCGACTTTAGCCTCTTCCAAATCTCTTCCAAAGTTAAAGATATGTATCTACACCATCGAAAAACATACCAAAATGTAACACAATTCCAAAACAACATAAAATCACCAAATAAGCATATAAATCGATCGTTTTCATATTTAATTATTAAAAACCTCATTTACTCAATATTTACATATATAGCTCAAAATCTATGAAAATCATACGAATGTAGGGGAAATTGATATAGAAAATATATGTAAAAATCACTATAAATTAGCCCTTAACAGCCATGCTCGCTCGAAAGTTCCGAGATGCGTTTATAGTCAATAAGAGGTTTCATCTGAGTGCCATGCACCTCATGAACGTGAGGCGACAAAAGACGAAGCGATGATGGAATATTTGAAGAGGTTTAATCTCGAGGCCATGCGAGTCAAGGGCGCAGATGACCGACTTCCCGATCACGTCGCTCGTAGGGGCTGCGTAATACTAAGTTATACATGAAGTTGAGCAGAGACGTTCCCATACCATGGACGAATGTGTCAATATGGTGCATAGATTCATCAAGGGAAGAAGCGATGCGGCGGCACACCCAATCCGACTGGATGGAATCCAAGTAAGACACCCGAGGTCCGAGCAGAATCGGTCAAGAGGCGAGGATGTCGAGAGTGAGCCATCGATGCTGGGGGACCGTATCGACACATCCACCTCGCACCGTGGGGGCAGAAGGGACCTCACGTGATAAGGACTTTATCCCACTCAATCGACCTCGATCCGAGGTGTTGTCGATTATGCTTTCAAAAAACTTGGCGAGAAACCGCCACCGTTGAAGAAACCTCGAGAAAAGAGGAACGCAAGCAAATCTTGTGATTTTCACGAAGACATAGGTCATACAACGAGGATTGTATCGACCGAAAGAGATATCGACGTCTCGCATTCGGGAAGGAAAGCTAGGCGAAGTTGTTGACAGATCTCGGTATGATGGGCCCTGTGGGGCGTGGAGAATTTAAGAGGAAAAATTCCGATCAAGACAGAACCGAGGTCGAGATGCCCAAAGACGAAGGGATCGTCACCTCCGAGGAATCGATCCCCAGGTCGGGAAGGAAACAACATAGATAACTTTGGTCGAGACAGATACGAAGAAAATCGACCTGTAAACTATGTCAATACGATCTTTGGTCCGGATGAAAGTGATAAGGATCGAGACAGAGAAGAGCCACCCGAGAGCTCGAGAGAGCGCAAGCGGCTTCAATTCACGGCAAGTCGGGTATGGCCTCGTGATGATATCCCCAAGTCGAGTCATAGCGCGGGCGGTTAGTTATCGAGGCGGTGATCGGCCGAGCCGTGTATCGAGTGCAGTATCGATAACGGAAGTGTTTGTAAACATCTTATACTACTCGGCGTTTCAAGCGATGAAGTTGAAAGAGAAGGATCTAGCCCCATAGCGTCTCCCTGTTCGGATTCACAGGGCAAGCAGTCCATCCCATGGGCTCGATAAAGTTACTCACGACAGTTGGGGATGGCGAGAAAGGAAGGACACTTGAATTAAGCTATGTGGTGGTCAAGGCTCCCTCTGCGTACAATGTTATCCTAGGGCGACCTGCGCTCTTCGATCTGCGTGCTATCATATCGACTTTTCATAATAGTATGAAGTTTCCCACTAGGAACGGTTCCCACAAAGTAAAAGGAGACGTTGAAGTCGCTCGGAGTTCTAACTCTGTTGTCATGAATGGGAAGATGGCGGTTCAACAAGTCTTAGTCGAGGAACTGATTCTAGAGGAAGAAGAGGTGAAGAATTGGGTCTCCAGTGACGCAGTCGAAAACGTCCGACTCTGGGAAGGAGAGGACGATCAGTGTGTGCAAGTCGGGATTTGGATCCCAGAGAAAGAAAAACAGCTACTGGTCGAGCTTTTAATCGAGTTCAGGGACATCTTTGCCTGGAAAGCCACCGACATGCCGGGACTGTCCACCGACATCGCGGTTCATAAGCTCGAGATTGACCAGGCTAAAAAGCCAGTCAAATAGAAGAAGAGAAGTTTTGCGTCAGATCGACTTAAAGCTATTGAGTTAGAGGTCGGCAAGCTACTAGCAGCCAAGATAGTAAAAGAGGTATTATACCCAGAATGGCTAGCTAACCCGGTTTTAGTCAAGAAGCCTGACGGTAGTTGGCGCATGTGTGTGGAATTTCTGATTTGAACAAAGCGTGCCCAAAAGACTCAGATCCACGCCCAAAATCGACAAAAGTTAGTAGATTCAACCATTGATTTTGAAGTTTTGGTTTCTTAGATGCATATAAAGGATACCATCGATTTTAATGGATCCTCGACATGCGGAAAAAACAGCGTTTATCACAGAATTCGGCACCTTCTTCTATGTGACCATGCCATTCGGATAAAAGAATCTTTGGGGCAACATACCGTAGGAAGGGCGATCAATAAGATATTTGCAAGACAAATTGGTAGATGTATGGAAGTTTATGTAGGCGACACCTTATCAAGAGTCGATCTATGAGACAATACACGGTCGATGCTCGAGAGGTTTTGAAGTGTTGAGAGAAAGCGCAGATGAGGTTAAACCCGAAGAAGTGCACTTTTGGAGTTAGGTCGGGTAAGTTCTTGGGCTATATGATTTGAAGGACGGGATTCGAGCGAATCCGGATAAAATCGACACGTTGAAGAATATGCCCGCACCTCGAAATGTAAAGGAAGTGCAAAGACTCACGGGTAGAATGGCGGCCCTCAACAGATTTCTATCGAGATCCGCCCAGCGAGCGCTACCATTTTTCAAGATACTCCGCCAAGGCCAGTCCATTTCATTGGGATAATGAATGTCGATGACGACCGAGGAGTCAAGGCCTATTTATCAGACTTACCGACCCTAACTTCACCTCGAGACGGGGAAAGGTTATTAGTGTATCTGGCAGTATGCGAGGAGGCAGTGAGTGCGGTCCTAGTTCGAGAAGGGGTACATGGGCAAGTACCGATATACTTCGTCAGTAAAGCATTACATGGCCCCGAGGTCCGATACTCACCAGCCGAGAAGCTAGCATTATGTCTTGTTCATGCCTCGAGAAAGTTGAGGCCCTATTTTCAAGCTCATCCTATTGTGGTAGTCAGCGACCAACCACTAAAGCAGATATTGGCAAAACCCGACACCTCAGTCGATTGGCAAAATGGGTGATAGAAATGGCCCAGTACGACATCGAGTTCGTACCTCGAACTGCGATCAAAGCACAGGCCTTGGCGGATTTTTGGCTGAAGGGATCTCCGTCCAGCTCGATCAAGAAAAGCAAAGTCCAGAGGAAAAATGGACTCTTCAAGTCGATGGAGCATCGAGTAAGGAGGGGCAGGAGCGGTGGCTCTTACGGTAAGCCCGAAAGGCGAGGAATTCCCCTACGCCCTTCGATTCGACTTCAAAGCAACGAATACCGAAGCCGAGTACGAGGCTATGATCAATTGTTTAAAGCTCGCTTTGAAGCTGGGTGTCGAAGATTTGTCGGTTTACAGTGACTCGCAATTAGTAGTCAATCATGTGAAAGGGAGTATGAGGCTAAGGAAGAAACCATGAAGAATTACTTAGCAGATTGTCCAAAGCCTCATACCAAAATTCAAAAGCAGATTCAATTCGAGCAGTCCCCGAAGTCGAACAAAAGAGCCGTCGCTCTCCAAGTTGGCGTCAAACTTCATGTCAAGTAAGAGGTTCTAGTCGAGTTATTGGCCGATAGGAGTTACATCGAGGCGGAGGCCCGGCCGATTACTCAAAGAAAGCCACGTGGATGGACCCGATCGCTCTCTACCTCAAAGACGGAATACTACCATCGACAAGGTGCAATCCAGAAAGTCCGACTCCAATCACTCGACACGCATTTTTCGGCGATATCTTGTATCGAAAATCTTTGTGAGCCCCCTGGTTGAGATGTGTTTGAAAGTGAAGGCAAATACCTCTTAGAAGAGATTCATAGAGGAGCACTGTGGGAATCATTGTGGAGCGAATGTTGGCTCGAAAATGCAAGTTAGCCGGGTATTTACGCCGTCGATGCGGCGAGATGCGAACAACCTAGTCCGAAGTGCAACGCTTGTCGATTCATGATAATATCTCTCATCGCCAGAAGCGCAAGACATGAACGTCATCTCGCGTCGGCGTGGCCATTCGATCGGTGGGAGTCGATATTGTTGGACCTCTTCCCGAGCTCCGGGAAATCTCAAATTCGTGGTCGTCGCGGTGGATTACTTCACGAAATGGGTAGAAGCTAAGGCTTTACCCGACATCCGAGCTGCCACCATCAAAAAATTCTTATGGGTCGACATCCTATGCAGGTACGGAATTCCAAAAGCTCTAATCTCGGACAATGGTACCCAGTTCGAAGATCGAAAAGTCAGAGAATGGTGCAGCGAATACCATATCGACCAGCGATTCACCTCGGTAGCTCATCCACAGGCAAACGGTCAAGTCGAGCAAACTAATCGACAGATCAAGCTGGGTTTAAAAAAGAGACTAGAGGCAGAAGGTCGAGATTGGGCAGTTCAACTTCCGAGCATCCTATGGTCATACAGGACAGCTCCTAATTCATCGACAGGGGAAACCCCTTTTTCTTTAGTGTATGGGTGTGAAGTGGTGATACCCGCAGAGATCGGAGTCCCCTCTCCTCGATTTCTGGCCTACAATGTTGCGACAAATGATCCCGAACTCCGACAGGAAAGGGACAATGTCGAGGAGCGAAGAGAGATAGCCTCAGCCCGAATGGCAAGGTACAAACAGAAGATCTCTCAGTATTACAACTCGAGGGTAAGACACAGATACTTCAAGGTTGGCGATCCGGTTCTAAGGAAAAATGAAGCGAGTCGACAGGAAGCAGTCGGAAAGTTGACCCCGAATTGGGAAGGCCCATATCAGATTCTGAAGGTTCACCCCAAAGGGTCTTATCAACTTGGTCGAGCAGATGGAACCACGGTTCCTCGACATTGGCACGCCAACAATCTGAGGAAGTATTATGTTTGAGATAAGCTTTACTTTGATGAACTTGGTTACTTTTCACTTATGAATCTTGTAATAAGTCCATGAGACAGTTTTATGAGTATTCTAATAAATTTGTATATTTTTGAGATGTTTTCTGTGTTTGTTAGGATTTATAGCCAAAACGATACAAGTCCAATGTGATGAGAAAAGTTAAAGGCAAAACAATCGACAACAGTAGAAATCCGCAGGTCGGACATCTCGATAAAGCCAAAGAAAAGTTAGCCTAATGGGCTTACGAATGCAAAGGCATAGACGGTTCGCATAGTCGGGCCACTGCCCAAGTCGAAGTCGAACGAGCCCAAGAGGCAAACAAGGCTAAAGCAAAGGACGGTTCGCATAGTCGGGCCACATGTCCAAGTCGAAAGCCGAACGAGCCCAGAGGGCAAAAAAGGCCTAGACAAAGGACGGTTCGCATAGTCGGGCCACCTGTCCCAGTCGATGGTCGAAAGAGCTTAAGTGGCGAAAAAGACCAAAGACCAGGGACAGTTCACGTTAAAATGCTCAGCCTGAGGTCGAATAAGGCCAAAAGACAAAAGACTAAGGCAAGCAAGTCGATCTCAAGTACAATAAGAACCAAAGGTTCATAATGCACTTGGGGGGCAACACAATATCAACAACAAGTACAGCAAATAAAGCGAGTAGCGAGTAGCGAGAAGAGCCAGAGGATCGATCAGCGAAAGACTACAACACATCAAGAGGACAAGCAAAGCAATAAGAGAGAAAATAAAAAACAAATTGCAAAGTCAAATAAAAATTTGAAGCATAGTTATTACAAGAACACGGCCAGGTCGAAAGACCAGCCAAAGTCGATTGTCAAAATAATACTATTACAAAACTTCAAGTTCGAATTACAAATCAACAGAAGATTTAAAAGATAAAGATCAAGGGTTGGTCTCGCGGGTCGGCGCAGGATTAGCAGAAGTCGGATCGACAGCGGTTGGGTCAGCAGCAGGAGCAGAACTAGAGGCGCCATATTTGATGGCCAAGGACTCTCCTCGCTGGAACTCTTCGATGTACCGATCGTAAATCTTCTCCGAATCGGGGTTGTAAAACATCGGCGTCTCGAGAGTTGACATATCGAAATCCGGGATGACCGCTCTCACCTGATCTACTGCAAGTGTATATCCGCCCATCATCGAGGTGCGCATGATCACTTCCAATTCGTCTTCGAGGTTTGTCGACTTGCGGTACTCCATGATTGCTTCGGTCTTAGCCTCTTCGACCTGCGCGCGCGCTCGATCCAGTTCAGCTTGTAGCGCATCTCGATCACGGCGAGCCTTCCTAGCTTCTTCATCCGCAGCCTTCTGCCCTTTCAGCAACATCTCATAGTCTTGAGCCAGCTTGAGCAGCTCCACACCCTCGATGTGCCTTTCGTCCCTGCGATCGGCCCGGCCTCCTCTCAAGTAGTGGCGATTTTGCTTCAAAGACCACCAACTTATCTTGCAACTTTTCGAGCTCGGCGACCGACTCGTGCTTCAACGAATTATTTTGTTTCTCCACAGCAGAGAGGGCAGCGCTTTTTGCGACGTTGTCTTGGAGCAGCCTGCCATTCTCCTTCTTGATTTCGTCCGCCGACTCTCCTGTCTTGGCTAGCCGTCGGGCAGCCTCCCGACCAACAAGGGTATTCTACAAAACATAAAGAGTATATCAAAAAATGGACAAAGCATAGGCCTCGAGAGAAGATAATAGGAAAAGAAGGATCGACTTACAAGACGATTTAACTTCCGCAGTACGTGGGACAGGTTCTTGTCATCCACACCAGCATAATCGTCGGCAACCCAGTCCACGCCGATCCCTGACTCGGTAGAGGTCTTAGCAACCTTCTTCCTCTTCGACTCTCGAATCTGCTCTCTCACCACCTCGGCAACAGTTGGTCTTTTCTTTGTTCGTGCCGCCTGCTCCTTGACATTCGAGGTCAGATCGACAGTCTCCTCCTCGTCTTCATCTCGAAGAGAACCGAATCGGATTTGTCAAGTTACAAAGTGGTCGGAGGTGGCTCGGTCGATCCAGCCGCGGGATCGACTCAAGCGGCGCAGAGGTAGGTTCGGATCTGGAGGCACCCCTCTCGGGAAGTAGAAGGCGCCTGGTCTCGACCACCGGCAAGTCGGAGAGTACCACGACCTCCGAGGATGGAGTAGCAACGACCGCCGACTCAGGGATACGGGCGGGGTCAGTGACCTTGGAGAACCTCCCCACTACAAAACAAAAAAAAAGACAAGTTAGTTGGATCAATAAACGAAACAAGCAACAAGTCATCAAACACGACAAATGACAAGTATGTAAAAGCAGTCAAATAGGGAACATCCTACGGTTCTCATGATCTGGGACGTTAAGACCCACATATGGCATTGGCCCAACTTCCTCCAGGTGGGCCAGGTGATACAAGAGACTCAGGTCTCGAGTACACACCTCGAAATTATGTCCACCCAGGAGACGAGCTTCGTGTAGAACCGGATCTTTCCCAAGCTTGTCCTGTTTCCCGTCTCTCGACCTCCACTGCCCTATGTAGGGGTTATCCAGGCCATGACGGAGAAAGAAAAATCGAGGCTTCCACTCCCCGTGAGAAGAAGGCCCCTTGGTTATGAACTCATGTCGGTTGGCTCTTCTTTGAAATGAATACCATAACTTGTCGGGTGTAGCAGCTATCTTGTAGTAGTATCGAAACAAGGGCACTGAGAACCAGACCTGAGCTACTCGACATGCTATTATGAACCCCATCAGAGTCCTAACACCATTCGGGGCTATCTGGGAAATACTGACCTCATAATGCTTGAGGATCGCGAGAACGGCAGGACAGAGTGGAAACCTTAATCCACTCGCAAGTTGACTCTCGTAGACAGCACAAAACCCCTCTGGGGGCTCGTCGGCAAACTTATGAAGGCTAGATGGAAGCCGAGCCTCGAATGGGGGGATAGAGATGTTGTATTTTTGACATAGTCTAGAGACCTCTTCAGGGGAGAACGTACTAAGACACCTCTTAGCACCATTTCCATCCATCCTTGTTACTAGTTTTTTGGGCTGGTTAGGGACAGGAGTAGAGGAAGCTGTGGGCTCACCGGAGTCTTGCCGGAGAAGAGGATCGGAGACAACAGGTGCCGGAGATTGGCTATGAATGGGCGTTTCACTACCCTTATCTGATTCAGTTGCGCTATTACTACTAGACATGAATGAAATCACAGAAAAGACGAGCAAAACGGAAAGAAAAGGCTTACTTTGCGTTTTGGATTTGTGAGAAGAAAATGGCGAATTAGATTTTGCTTGAACTTCTATCTCCCTCCTTATATGCTAGCAATTTGCAAATGAACTGAAAAGACGTGAGGGATGGGGAGTTATAACCCCTTATAAATCGCGACAATCAAGGTGATGACCCGTCTTTTACGGAATTCAAAGCGTCTTGTGTACCGATATCGTGCCACGTGGCAGTAAGCAGTTAAGGTTGTGAAAAGGCGGGCTTTTTCCCGCCCAAAGGAAAACCCAACTCGATGGCGGTCGGGGTGACAGACTCGACCTCGGATAACGCGAGTCACCTCTCTCAAGTCCTGGGGGGGGCTTATGGCGATCTGAGGGTTGCACTCCTCCACGTGTAAATCTATCGGTTGGTCATCACGTTATGAACAAGCTTCAACATACCCATGTCGAGACCCAGGATCGAGGCTAGGGCCATCTAATCGGCTCCAGGTTACGACTATCGACTACCGAGCGGTGTGAGATGACAAGTCCATAAGGATAGAGTCCACACCAGCTAGCAGTGTAGGACAATGAGTCTAGGGTCGATCACCGCAAGTCGGCGAGATCGACACCGAGGGCGGATGTGTCGCGCCACCGGCCCAGCCCACCCACACGATAGCTTGGGTGAGGGTCAAGGCCCATTTAAGGGTAAAGATGACAATAACACAAGCCGACTTAACCTTAGGGTTTAGGCAAGTATTGTCATTATAAATACCCCAAATCCAGGAACTACGTAAGTCTTGATTCCTGGAATTTAACAGGATACGTAGGCAATCTAAGAGAGAATCTTAGACTCAGCCGCAAACATAAACACCCACCTCCTCATTCATTTTTGGCATTAGGGTTTCGTGTATTCATCACTAGATTCATCTTGGGGCCCGGATAATTAAGGTGACGCAATTTGTCACCGTCAGTACCTACCCGTCGAAATTGACCCGATCGATCGGCCCACGTCGGGGATCGAGTCAACTAGATGGGATTCTAGCCACTAAAGAATTAATTGAATTCTTGAAAGCCAATAGAGAATAGTTGGCTAGTGGGAGCAAGACCTTATAAGATATAAAGTGCAATTTTTAGGTTTTGTATACATGAACTTTACTTATTCTATCTTTATTTATTTGTTGTAGAATGTCGAACGAATTGAACCTTCGTTTTATCATCGATAACGAACTAGACGAAACCAACTTTCTCGACTGGGAAAGAAACCAACTTTCTCGACTGGGAAAGAAACCTCAAAATCATTTTAAGGCATGAAAAGATTGGCTATGTCTTAGACGAACCCATACCACAAAATCCCATAGAGGGTGCGGCTGCAGATGCTGTCGAGAAGTACAACTAGCACTGTTCTGACAGTTCTGATGCTACATATATCATGCTTGCTTCTATGACACCTGAACTGCAGAAACGACATGAGTCTATGGATGCCTACACGATCATTGGTCACCTAAAGGAACTCTACGCTTCTCAGTCTTGCACTGAGAGGTATGAGGTCTCGAAGGCACTTTTTGGTTGTAAGATGGTAGCCGAGACTTCTGTGGGGTTGCACGTACTTAAGAAGGTCGGGTACATTGAGAGGCTTGAGAAGCTTGGCCATAAGTTGGAATGCGAGTTAAGTATTGACTTACTCTTGCAATCTCTACCTGATTCATACTCACAATTTGTGATGAATTATAACATGAACAAGATAGATAGCTCCCTTGCGGAGTTATTGAACATGTTGAAAACTGCTGAGGGCACTGTGCAGAAGGGCAAGCAAGTGTTGCTCGTCACTTCTTCAAAGGTAAAGAAAAAGGTCCAGAAGAAGACCAAGAAGGAAAAGGCTCCCCCTAAGCCTGTGCCTAAAATAGCCAAGGACAAGTCCGGGGATGCTTGCTTCCATTGCGGCGAGACTGGTCATTGGAGGCGAAACTTCAAGGCTTTCTTAAGCACGAAGAAGAGGCATACAGATGCTTCAACTACAGGTATGTTTATGATTGAGATCAATATTGCTTCTTCAAAGTCTAACCATTGGGTATTAGATACTGGTTGTGGTTCTCATATTTGTATGAATATGCAGGCACTAAGAAAGACTAGAGACTTGAAGAAATGAGAGGTGGACTTACGCGTAAGGAATGGAGTAAGTGTTACTGCATTAGCCGTAGGAGTTTATTTTCTTTCATAGCCCACTGGCTAGTACTAGAGCTTAATAACTGTTATTTTGTTCCCGCTCTTACGAAGATCATTATTTTCATTTCTGCATTAGATGTTGAAGGATTTTCTTTTACGTTTGAGAATAAATGTTGTTTTTTTTAACGTGATGGAATATTTTATGGTACTGGCATGATTACCAATGGTCTCTACATATTAGATATGAATGTTGACGTACTTAATATAAATAGTAAGTAAGCTAAAACAAGTGACTTGAATGGTTCCTATTTATGGCATTGTAGACTTAGCCATATAAATAAGAATCACATTTCCAAACTCCATAAAGATGGATTATTAGATCATTTTGATTATGAATCGTTTGATACATGCGAAGCTTGTTTACCTGGTAAGATGATAAAGTCACCATTTACTGGCAAAAGGATAAGATCCAATGAATTGCTTGAGCTCATACATACTGATGTGTGCGGCCCGATATCAATTCAAGCCAAATGAGGATACTCTTACTTTATCACCTTCACTGATGCCCATTCTCGTTATGGTTATATATACTTAATGAAGTACAAGTCTGAGGCCTTTGAAAAGTTCAAGGAATTCAGAAGTGAAGTTAAGAAACAACTAGGTAAAGAAATTAAAACACTTCGATCCGATCGAGGTGGTGAATACCTAGATGGAGAGTTTCAAGATTACTTAAAAAAGAATGAGATTCTGTCTGAATGGACCACTCCCGGGATGCCACAGATGAATGGCATATCTGAGAAGAGGAACCGTACTTTGTTAGACTTGGTGCGATCCATGGTGAGCTATGCAGTTCTTTCAAAATCCTTTTTGGGGTATGCTCTCGAAACATCATCCTACGTACTTAACCGTGCTCCATCAAAGATGGTTGATTCTATGCCATACAAGGTATGGACCAAGAGGAAATCGAATTTGGCATATCTTAAGCCTTGGGGTTGTCCGACTTATGTGAAGCGGATGATGACTGACAAACAAGAAGCCAGATCTGATAAAAGTTTATTTGTAGGCTATCCTAAATAAACTAGAGGATACTAGTTTTACCACCCTGGGTAAGAAAAGGTGTTTGTTGCCAGGACTGGCCATTTCCTGGAGAAAGAGTTCATTCTAGAGAGGGCCAGTGGGAGTAAAATTGATCTTGAAGAAATTCAAGAACCACTTATGGACAACAATCTGTTGATGGAGGTAGAGCAGGTACCACCTAATGAGGTGGCGCAAGTCCCTGCTCCAAACAAAGTAGCACCTCAAAGATCCACTAGGGAACGCCATGAACTCGAAAGGTACACGGGCATATATGTTGAAATAGTGTCCTAAACCCAATCGGGTTGGACCGGATCCGATCAGGTCGGATCGTTTCTACTATTTCTTTATGTTTATACATATATTAAATGGCTTTTCTGCTGTCATCTATTTGTTCTTTTAAGGAACCAATTATGAATTGTTATATGATAACGTTCTTTGTATTAAACTGTGATAGACAAACCATGATATGCGATTATGGTTGCTGAGATCTCTAATTAATTTAATAAGTTTGATACTTAAATGTCTCTATGCCGATGTACTATTAAACAAGGCATTGATAGTATGAACGGCCTAGCACGTATTAGATGTCTTCTGTCTTTAAGGGCAGGGATAGATCTCATCTATCATAGTGTAGAGACACTTGGACTATAAGTGGACGTGTATTAGAGAATGCGTACGTAAGACTGACCCACTTACACTGTTAAGTGTCACACTATGTGACGGTTGTGTAATTATCCTTAGGACCGGAGTCTACATGGCATCACGGTGTGGATGGTCATGCTTTGACACTATTGAGGTTTCCCCTAGCCATGGAGAGATCATACGGTAGTGATTGGGTGTGATACTGAAGCATGCGGAGTATACATGTATGGTCGTCTGGGAATCGCGTACCCTAATAGCAGGGTGAATATCCGGAAGGTCCTTTTTATATGGAATGTCTTACTCTCGTGAATCTTTACAAAGTGGGAGTAAATGAGTTACTTCGAGAGAGCATGCCATCCAGAATATAAGATACGGTCGTTGATGTTTGACACTCGATGAACGACCGTATGGATATTATTACAGCGGTAGGATTGTAATTTACACGGTAACTATTTCACAGGAAATGTAGTAGTCATTGCATTTGACTCTTCCGATGATTAGGGGTCACGGTGTGTTGCTAGACGCTATCCCGTGATCGTTAGGCATGAAGGGCATTTTTGTAATTTGCACTTTGTGTCTACGGCCAACATATTCGGAAGCCTATCGGGTCACACACATATGAACATCTAGCCGGATTAAAATGTGATTATAGTTGATAACCAAATAAGGAAAGAATTTATCTGATACTATAAAGGTTATAGTGGTAAATTAATATGGTGGTATTTATTTATTATGAATAAATATAATACAATATATTTATTATGTTGATTAATTAAATATACACAATATGTATGTGTATGTCGAAAATATATGTATATGATACACATGTATTTTGCAAATTAATTAATCATAACATTACATTAATTAAAGAATATTTCAGATGCCAAAATTTTGTATATGGGGCGCCAGTTTAAAATTTATAGGATACATTTGAATTGTGCAATTTAATTAAAAAGATTACCATAATATTCATATTAGATATTAATTGATATTTGGAAAATAGATTTATGGTAATAAGATAAATATAGTCAATATAAGATATTGATAAAATATTGGAAATATTTAATATAAGATATTGAATGTTAATGAGATAATCAATCAAAGGTATTTTCCTTATTTTGTTAGGAAAATGTTTTCTCTCTCATCAATCTACTAAAAGCTAATCATAATCAGATTAGGAGTTATATGGGGCGCCTCAATGCTTTATATATTGGAGGCTAGCACTTTTGTACAACACAATTTCAAGAGACTAATAGTTTCTTGTGCAAAATAGAGAGCTTCTTTGGAGAGATTTTGAGATAGAGAAAATGCCGGTCTAGCAACCGGGTTTTTGTAGTAGCAATCCACGATGGGATTCCGGCGGGCTGTTCATGTGGATTTCCGGTAGAGGCCGAAAACTTGGGTGGCTCCGTGCAGAACTACTCTCTTTAGACGGTCAAAGCGTTGATCTTTTAGATCATGCAAGGTAACCACCGTCTACTAGATTATTTGTTTATTTCTTAAACGAAGTCGATCCTGGTCAAAGGAAATAAATTTTTTTGAATTCTGCTACGTTCCCGCGTAGATTTCCTAGTAGTGGTATCGGAGAGAGCTTCGAGCTTAAGCAATAAGCATGTTAATTGCGTAGTTAATTTTATCGTTTAAATCACGTAATTAAAAGATGAAAGATTTTTTATTCGCAAAATGATACACGAAAAGGAAAAAAAAAGGGGAGATCGGGTGGTGCTCGGCCGACTGGCGGCGGCACCACCACCGCCGTCAGTGGCGGTGACGCGGCGACCTCTCATTCCCGCTCATTTGGAATTTGCTCGGTGAGTCCCTTCCTTTTGTTTTGTGTATTTTGTGATTCAATATGGTTCATAGTTATGATTGATATCTTTTGTTTAGTTGATGTCATGTGGCTAATTAATGGTTCAAATAGTTTGGACTATTGGGATGCCAGATGGCATTATTCGGTGAATATGATTTGCCTTTAAATAATCTAGGCCATTCCAAATTTTGTTTGGAATAGGCCTAGGCCCTTTTCAAAAATATTTGATTTTGGAAAAAGCTTAGGCCTAGGCCCTTTTCAAAATTTTGAATTTGGAAAGGGCCAAGGTAGATGACTTTTGGTTTAGGAAACCAAATGCATCATTTTTTATTAGGAATAAAAAGGAAGGAAACAAAAGAGACTTAATTTTAATTTTGATTTATTTTTGAAATATTTCTAATTGATTAAAATTAAAATTGAAATCGATTAAAATTAACCATTAATTTTATTTCGTTTAAAATCAATTAATTAATTAAATGTTAATTGGTTAATTGATTGGTTAAAATTATTTAATTGATGAAACGTTGTTCGATTAATAAAGACGCGAGTAGTTAAATTTTGATTTATTTTTTTCATAAGATATTATTGTATGAATTAGATAGTAGATATAACATGATTATATAGACTCCGATTGATCATGCACTCGACCGATATGATAGATGTGAATGATTTAATTTTTCTGTTGGTTTCAAAAATTGACCTAGGCCGTTATGAAGAACGTGACCTAGTTTATTTTCTGCATTATCCCATTCCCGTTAACTCCCCCATGTGCAGCGGGTGTATTTATTTTATTAGATAAAATTTATGCAACAATAACAGAGTAGAAGATGAAGGCCAAAGAAAGATGTTGGTCCCAGAGAAGGGTGAAACTATAGTCAGAGGGGGGGGGGGGGGGGAATGACTATAGTGGAGTTTCAAAAACTTTTATCAGTTTAAAAGCTTTTGGGCAGCGGATAAGTCCCTTCCTTAATACTGATTCAAAGTAGATTATTCAATCACAGATATACCATGTATTAAGATAAAGTGTAGAAAAGTAAAATGCTGAAAATTAATTGACACAAAGGCTTATAGTGGTTCAGGATGGTGTAATCCTTTAATCCACTCTTCTTCTGTGATGATTGGAGGAATTCACTATTGTTATCCCTGATACAATAGATAGATGGTCCTTGTCTACACAAGCTTCACAATCTTCAAGACTATCACTCCCTGACTTCAACAGCTTCAATGACTCAGTCTCTAGAACTGCTCTTTGGGAACAAATCCTTCAGCAGCTATCACAAACAACTCCTTCTCAGATGGATCTGATTCAGTTGCTTGACTGGTGTGAATTAGATTCACAGATGTGTTGATCAATCTCAGTGCTTGATGTGGAATTGAAGTTCTGATTGCTGAGTTGATCTTTAGATTTTTCTTTTAAGTCCGGATAGAAGGATTTTCAAACTGACAAAGTTTCTGCTTGTAAATCAATCGTTGTTGTTCCTGTCTATCAATGCCTTCTATTTATAGCCTTGCATATCCTTGATTTGAATTTCAGTCCTTTGATTATTTAATGTGGGGAATAATCCTTGATTTAATTCTTGACTCCCTCTTAATTGTATTCTCCTTGATTTTAAGTTATCAGATTTTTCTTCAAAGGTTCTTCTCAAAATCCGTCCTTGATTGATCCTCAATTGATTGTGCATTTAATGCTTGATCTTTTCTTGATTTACACATTCTAAATAAGTGTAGATCCTATACTTAATCAGCTGATCCTTTACTTGACCATTGCTGGAGCAGTTGAGTATCTTTGCTAACATAGCCGTTTGGTTCTTCCTTCACTTCTTAGTCTTTAATCAGCCGATAGGCAGTTCACTATGCCGGTTGACTGCATTCTTGTTTTCTTTGATCTTTCAGGTACTTCTTGTACTTCATTGATCCTTGATTGGGGTGAGATCAGTGTACACCATATTTAATAATGAATTCATCACTTGAATTATAACTTAGACTTATCCAAGGTCATCACAGACTTCCCTGGTTATAAGTCAGACTATATGTCTTCATGCCTCTCTGCTGGCACTTGGCTGTCTTTACTCTTCCGGATCACTGGTTTACTCAGCCGTCCTACCATCTAGTACAATACTTGTCTGACTCAACTTATACAACATGTTAGACTCTGAGTAAAGACTTATACAGAGATTTCTAACTTATTTCAGGCTTGCTATAACTGCTAGTATGGCCATCATCAAAACATAATAAAATGTTCCTAACAATTTCCCCCTTTTTGATGATTCCAAAACCCTCATAAGCCTGAATATAAGTATGGTAATTTTCAACACAATGACAGAATAAAACTCAACAATTTTATTCATCCATTCAAGGGCATTAAGGTATTGCATCTTTCTTTCAATAATATTTCAAAGGCATAAAATAAATGGAAAATTAGGGATAAGGACACAATCTGAAATATTTTTAAGTAACAGGACAACTACATATTTTTTATAGGGAGAAGGACAACTGCATAATTTTTATAGCGAGAAGGACAAACAGTGAATCCCGAAAATCAGTGAATCTCCCTAGTGAATCCCGAAATCAGTGAATTTCGATAGTGAATTTCGACAGTGAATCCCGAAAATTAGTGAATTTCGACGATGAATTTTGAAAAATAGTGAATTTCGACAGTGAATTTCGTCAGTGAATTTAAACAGTGAATTTCGAACACAAGTGAATTTCGACAGTGAATAAATAGTTTTGTCCTTTATGCAAAAGTTTTAAAAAACTGTCCTTCTACTCAATTGATGAAATATTTCTGTCCTTCTCCCTCATTCCCCCTAAAATAAATCAACCTAGGTTAATTAAAGGGCTACTTCTTCTTTTCTTCAAACCTGATCCCCTTGCCTTTGATGCCCTTGCACTTGTCTGTTGAGCTGTCCTTCCTGTCCTTGTCTGTTGGGCTGTCCTCCCTACGTGCTTTCAGGCTTGCTGCTTCCTTCCCCCTTTTTGGCAACACCAAGCCTTTTCTCCAAATTTTTGTTGTCTGCAACAGATATTTTGATTGGACCAAAATTTTCGTCTAGGATTTTGTTGGTGGCCCCTATCACATTGAGTAGTGTGTTGAGTTGCTCTCCTGAGTACTCTTTGATTTCATCCAAGTGTCGGATTTGCTCAGTATGCACATTCAATGTGTCCACCAGAGGTTTGAAGATTTCCTCAACTTTGTCAGCCAGATGGTCCAAGTTTGTTTGGACATGATGGGGAATGAGAAACTGTAGGTTGCAGAGTAGATTGCCTTGTCTCCATTACCTCATCTTGAAATTTTATGTGACTGATGAGGGCCTCAATTTTGTGGTTCATGGAGGTCTCATAACTTCTTATGGCAATTTTGATATTTTGCCTGCTCATGTATTGCCTCTTCATGTCCATAATGAGTGGGTTGATGTCTAGATTGAAAGTTATGTCTGGATCCTCGTCTTCTTGTGCTGATGCATCAGCCTCCTCTTCTTCAGTTTCTGTATGAGCATATGCATCACCCTGCTCTTCCTCCTCCTTTTCTTTTTCTTATTCGTCTTCTTCTTTTTATTTCTCTTCTTCATCTTTTTCTTTCTCTTCTTCAACAATCTCATGATCAGAGAGAGATTGTTGAGGGTCACTTACTTCTCATAGTCCTTGTGAGGACTGTCCTGCTTCTCCATGTGCTAGAGACTTAACTTCTTCTGTTGTTGTTGTTCCCCCTTGATCAATACTGGGGGTGTTGACAAGTTCAGCAGAGTGAGTTTGATCAGCTGGCTCACTCGACTGCTTGTCAACGTTGCTAATGCTCCTTTGAATCACTTCTTGGAGCGTCAGATCATAATCAAAAGGTCCATCTGTAGTTGATAATCTTCAAATTGCTCTACTTTCGGCTTTTCTGTCTCTTCCTCATCTGCTTCATACTCAGTGCTTTCTTCCTCTTCCTCAACCTCTTCTTCCTTAGATGCGGTAAGATAATACCCTTCCTCACCTTCTTACATATAGGTGATTTCCTCTTATTTCTCTTCCTCAGTTGCTGTATCGTCACTAATCACAAGATGGTTATTCTTGTTGATGGGTAGAATCTCTTGTTGTTTTTGTGCCTTTTCGGATCTGGTTCTCCTCCCAACTCCAGATCTACAGCTTTCAGGTGCTTTTCTCTTGCTTCCAACTGATGGTTGTGGTTTCTGGGAGGCCTTCACATAGGAAAACATTACCTTGGCCTTGTGCAGTGGATGCACATAGATGGGTTTCACTTTCATTTGATTGAATAGGTGTTGAAGTGGTATCCCATATGATTTAATTTCCAGAAATCACCTTTCTTTTGCAGATTCTTGCTTGGTGCCGTAATTGCTAGATCCACTTCCTTTTGGATTTGAGCCTTTAATCGGTTAAATTTAAACTGTGACCAGTTGAAAGAAATCCCTTGATAGACAATAGCAATCAAATTGACTTTGAGCTCAGTCAAGTTTTCCATGGAGCCCTTCTTCCCTTCAATGTTTCTGGTGATTACCGAGGTAAACTCGGAAAAGGGACGTTTGAGTGCTGTTCTAGGGAGATTGTATTTCTTGCTATGCCTGCTAGGGTTCTTGGCGATTTCAGTCCAAAAGGCATTAATGTCGATCTGCATCGTCTTCACATCCACGGGACCAGCGTTGGATAGGTTCTAGAATCTGTTGAGGAGTCCAGGGGTGATAACCACTTCTTTGCCGAAAATTGTGCTTACCATGTAGTCTGGGTCACTTTTCTTCTTACTGGGAACAAACTTTGCATTTTTCCAGAATGTGATCAAGGCCTCATAGAAAATACTAGTGATTGAGGGATTCAAGAAGCTCATCAACCCGGATGGTTGCGACCATCAACCAATCTTTGGGCTTATGCATCGCTTCCACAGGAAGGATCGATCGATAATGTTCAGGCCAAAACGACCCAAAATGATCAATTTTTCATAAATTTTTGTGTGGCGAGATATTGAAGAGGATGAGGCCATTGCTTTAATAAGGTTGAGAATTGAAAAGCTTGGATTTTGTAGAGAGTTAGGGTTTATCAATTTCAAATAGCACATAGAAACTTTCTGAAAATCACTAAGTGTGACTTATATATGATAATATGGGTAGTGTGAACGTGATTGAATATGGAAGGATTTGATGGTGTAGTGGCGTGATTTTGTGTATATACATCACGGTATTTGAGTGTAGTGGGGGAGTGGATTGAGGTATGTAATGATAAATCCCTGGAATCGAGGCATTTTCATCATACCTTGCTGCAAAAATAACTTCCACGATTTGCATTATAATATCCACGTGTGTAATTCTCCATAAAATTATTCTCCATTAATCAACTGATTTTGAACATGCATAAAGTTGATTGTGTTCACACTTCACTCTGCTGTTTTCCTCAAGCTGTTTGTCGGTGGAGTGACTTGGCTGATCACTATAGCGGTATAGTGACTCTTTTACTGAGCTGCTGTATAAAAATGTTCCTAACAATTAGTGAAGTTAACTTCGCTGGGTACCAGTGCCTTACCTGCCAAATGAGCTCACTCAAAGTGTCAAAGGTTCAGTCAGCTGGTGAAGCTACTTAGCCGATTACTCCAGTTAGCTGCTTCTTATAACTTAATCAATTTCTATCATTCCCAACTAAGTTCTCAACTTGCTAAATCTTTCATGACTGAGTGGTTTCATGAAAATATCAGCCAATTGATCTTCAGTTGGTATGTATCTTAGAATGACATCTCATTTTTCCACATGATCTCTAATAAAATGATGTCTTACATCAATATGCTTCGCTCTTGAATGTAATACTGGATTTTCTATTATCTTTTCCCTATTCCATAGTACCTTAGCTGCTCTTTTATATATAATACTTGTGCATAGCAGCTGCCCGCGGCTATATATTTTGTTTCAGCTATTGATATGGATATAGAGTTTTGCTTTTTTCTAAACCATGATACTAGTCTGCTGCCTAGCATTTGACAAGTTCCACATGTGATTTTTCTATCTATCTTGCATCCAACATAGATGCAGTCGAATATGATATCGGTTTGAATCCTCTATCTTTTGGATACCAAATTCCCACATTGATGGTGCTCTTCATGTATTTGATGATTCTCTTAGCTGCTAGTAGGTGGATTCCTTTGGTTGAGCTTGGAATCTTTGCGGACTCCTCTTGCAAATGCTATATCAGTGCAGTTCTGATTAGATAGAGTAGAGATCCAATGATCCCTCTATATAGCTTTTGATCAACATCTTTTCAAGTTTCACCTTTTCCAAGACTGACTCTTGCACACATTGGTGTATCTGATGTGCCACTTGTATCCATACCATACTTGTGTATCAAGTCTTTTGTATACTTGGCTTGATTGATAAAGATGCCATCCTTCATTTGTTTCACTTGTAGACCAATGAAGTAATTAAGCTCTCCCATCATACTCATTTGAAATTTCTTTTCATCAAATTTACAAACTTTTTACATAGCTTTTCATCTTCTGATCCAAAGATGATATCATCAACATAGATCTGAACTAACAAAGTGCTTGTTCCATCTTTTAGCTTGAAAATATTCTTGTCAATAGTTCCTTTGTTGATTAGGAATTGTGATAATGTCTCATACCAGGCTGTAGGTGCCTGTTTGAGTCCATAGAGTGCCTTTTTGAGTTTGTACACTTTATCTTCCTTTCCTTTAAGTTGGAAACCAGGGGGTTGTTCCATATAGACTTCTTCTTCTAGGAGTCCATTTAAAAATGCACTCTTGACATCCATTTGATATACTTTGAAGTCTTTGTGTGCTGCAAAAGCTAGAAAGAGTCTGATTGCTTCCAATCTTGCTACTGGGGCAAATGTTTCATCATAGTCTATTTCTTCTGCTTGAGAATAGCCTTTTGCATCTAGCCTTGATTTATTTCTGGCAACTGTTCCTTGTTCATCCATCTTGTTTCTGAATTACCATTTTGTTCCAATGATGTTGGCTATGTCTGGTCTGTCAACAAGGTCCCAGACTTCATTTCTCTCAAATTCATTGAGCTCTTCTGGCATAGCTGTGATCCAATCAGCATCTTGAATTTCATCATCTATAGTTTTTTGTTCCACCCGTGATTGGAAACAAGTTAGCATACTTTCCAGTTGTCTTCTGGTTCTAACTCCTGTATGAATGTCTCCAATGACTTGTTCTTCAGGATGATCTCTCAGCCAATTCAGGTCAGGTTGAAGTTGCCCCTGATTTGGTTCTTCTACAACTTCAGTTTGTGCATCAACTTCATGCTCTTGTGTTGGTGCTTCTTGTGTTGTATTGAATGGAGTGTCATCTTGATTGCCAAAGGTGTGGTCCAGAAAGGTAGCTGGCACTATTGTGTTCATGTAGACTTGTTTTTGAACAATTTCTCCTTCATGATCTTGTTGGCTTTCACCATTTGTGTTAGGTTCATAAAAAACCACATGGATTGATTCTTCAATCACCAAAGTTCTTTTGTTGAGTACTCTGAAGGCTTTGCTTGTGTCTGAGTATCCCATAAAGGTTGCTTCATCAACTTTTTCATCAAAAGTATGCAATTGATTCCTGTTCAAAACAAAACATTTTGATCAAAACATATGCAAATATGAAATGTTAGGCTTTCTTCCATTCCAAATTTCATATGCTGTTTTTCCATGATGTCTGTTGATGATTGATCTGTTTGGAGTATAGCATGCTGTGTTTTCTGCTTCAGCCCAAAATCTCTTTGGTAAGCATGCTTCTGCAATCATTGTTCTGACTGCTTCCTTGAGTGTCATGTTTCTTCTTTCTACTACACCATTCTGTTGTGGAGTCCTAGCTGCTGATAGTTGATGTAGAACTCCATTCTCTTCATAGTAGGTTCTTATTACTTCATTTAAGAATTATGTGCCTCTGTCTGATCTTATCTTGATAATCTTCAGTTCCTTTTCATTTTGTATCCTTCTTAGCAGGTCTGGTAGCTTTTTGAGTGTCTCTCTTTTCTTGTTCATGAATATGGTCCATGTGAATTTCGAAAAGTCATCCACCACCCTAGAGTATACTTCTTTCCACTTACACTTACTGGTGTGACTGGTCCAAAAAGATCCATGTGCAAAAGATGTAAGATTCTTGTAGTAGATTGATAGGGCTTTGACTTGAAAATGCTTTTGATCTACTTCCCTTTTTGACATGCATCACAAAGACTTTCCTTTCTGAATGTGGTCTCTGGAAGGCCTTCAACTAGCTTGTTCTTTGACAGTAAATTGATAGTTTTGAAGTTGAGATGATTCAATCTTCTATGCCAAATCCAGCTGGTTGATTGTTTATTTTTGACAAACAAACATGTTTCTGCTTTTGCTGTTTTCCAATCTACCACGTACATGTTGTCTTCTCTTCTTACTGCAAGTACAACTTTATTGGTTTGGCTGTGGATCACTTTGCATCCTTCTTTATTGAAGTGCACGTTGTAGCCTTTGTCACGAATTGGTGACTCGATAGAATGTTGAAATTCAGTCCTTTAACATAAGCCACATTTTGAATCTTCAAGTTGTTTTTGAACATTATGCCTTCCCCTTAATTTTGCCTCGGTTTTCTTTGCCTCCAAATGTTACTTTGGGTCCTCAAAAGCTTTAAAGTCAGTCAGCCAATCTTTGTTCCCTATCATGTGTCTAGAACATCCATTGTCTATGTATCAGACCACCTACAAAACAAATTAAGTATGTTTAGGTACCCAACACTTTTTGTGTCCATACCTGTTAGCAGTCATGCCTCCAACTCCAAGTGTATATCCAAAGGATTTTCTCCTTGGATAGTTGAAGTCATCAACTTCATATGTATAAGGTATGGCAGAATAACTTTTAGTATTTCTACTAGAGGTATTCTGATACTTTTCTCTACTTTTGGTGCATTTGCATCTTTTTTCACTCTCCAGTATGCATGAGGAAACTTATTTTCATTTTGCTTCTTGTATCCAGGAATATGCCTTGGTTGGATTTTCCTAAACACATGTTGCATAGCATGAAATGGTTTCTTCTTGTATTTTGGGGGTGCAACATTCCAATCATCCTCTGAAGGGTAAAGTCTTCCCTTACCTTTCAGTAGATTTTTGCCTTTAATTGGTTGGTTTGATGGTTTTATCTGCTATTTCACTACACTAGGTTTTGACTTCACCGGTGCAGGTTGAGTGGTTGAAACTATGGTCTGTCTTTTTCTAAATTTAGATCCAGTCTTAGTCCTTGATTCAGAATTGTCTTGGCCATTGTTTCTATTCTCATCCTGGCTATTGTAGCCAAGACCTAATCTAGATCCAAACCTTTTTGGGGGTTTGTAAGCTGGTGCATTTAGTGGTGCAGTGGTGCTCTAGGGGAATTTTCTCAGCTGGTCTGTCAGCATTGGATGAATGATTGTCTGCTGCTTGTTGATCGGTTGAGTGTACTTTCTTACCAGTTAATTCAGCTTTCATTTTGTCCAGTTCTTCTTTTAATCTTTTATTCTCCTTTCTCAGATTCTCACATTCTTGTTCCAGAATCTCATGATTTGATTGAATCTCTTCAAATTTACTCATAAGATTTTGAATGAGATTTGCAGAATCTAAGGGGAGACTAGAAGATTGTGCAGTGTCAGATGTGGATGGACTTGATCATGAGTATGAGCTAGATGTAACCTCTGTTTCATCAGTTTCCTTAGCCGTGAGACATAAATATGCTTTATCATTGTCTGAGCAGTCGACTCCATCCTTATCTGAATAATTATCAGATGATTCTTCAATCTTTTCACTACTGGTTTCAGATTTGAGGGCCTTATTTGTCTTTCTCTTTTCAGTTGTTTTTTACTTCTTCTTTTCCTCATCTTTGTATTTTTCTTCAGGACAATCTGCCTTGAAGTGACCTTTCTTCTTGCAATTGAAGCATCTGTATTCATCATCATTTTTCTTCATGTCTTTTCTTGAGCTTGACTTCTTGTTCGATGATGAGCTTCCTTTGAATTGCTTCTTCTTGCTAAATCTGTCAAAACGTTTGATTAGTAAAACAATCTGTTCTTTAAGCTCTTGTGTCTCTGTGCTTCTTATATCAGCCATTTTGCTTTGCTGGGGTGCAACAAGTGCACTGGCTTTGTGTGCCTCTGCTGGTGTACTGTCTTCACCGTTTAACTCAAATTCATGAGCCTTTAATTGAGACATCAGAGTTAAAGTATCAATATTTACAAGATTTATTGTTCCTCTGAGTACTGATGTGATTATCTTCCATCTCTCAAGTAGACCACTCAATATTTTGAGGAACACTTCTTTCTGTGGATATGTATGTCCAAGTTGTTGCAGTTCACTGATGATGCTTGGAAATCTGTTATCCAATTGATCAATGGATTCACCGGTCTTTATTTTGAAGTTCTCAATTTTTTTTGCAACAGATAATTTGTTTTCTTTAACTGCTTCTCATCCTTCATTGATCAGTGCTAATTTGTCTCACATCTCCTTTGCTGTTTTGCAATCTTTGATTCTAATGAACATATTGCTGTCCAAAGTCTTCAAGATCATGTCTTTTGCAACAAAGTCGAGATTTGCTCTTCTCCTGTCATCCTTGGTCAAGACTTTCTTGAGTTTGTCTATTTTATTTTCATGATCTGCCCTTCTGGCTATCACAGTTGTGATCTTGATTGGACCATCATTGATTACATCCAGCATCTCCTCATGAGTTGTGATAGAAAAATACTTAATGACTAACTTTTTTGACGAGAGTATCGGGTCAGCGGGAGTATAGTGGTCACAAGGTCGAATCCACAGGAGTAATGTTTAAGTACCAAAGCTGACGTCGAACTTAGTTCAGGTCAAAATATGGTCGGAGGATATTATACTAATGCAGAAATAAAGATTATACTGACGAGTTTACTTCTAGGTATTAAAAGGTATAGCCGAACTATGATCCTACGAGCTACTTGTACCCCTTAGGAAGGACTTGACAGGGAGCATGTCTTAACCGACCTACCTATCCAATGTAGTTTAACGACATCCACAGGTGCCAACTCCAAATTCTAGTGATAAGACTGAACAACTCGATCTAACCACCCTATGTGAAGCTAACCGACTCTCCCTTTAGAAAACCAATTACCCTAACATGATTAAGCTTTAGAGCTGCTCGAACAACGATGGAAAACCTCTATATTGGAAATAGACCTAACAACTAGGCCGAATCTATGCAACCATCCTAAAACCCCTTATCCTACATCTCACCGCAAAATGCATCTATAAGTTCGATGTGTGTGACAGTGAACCAGGTGATCAATCTAATTCAAAGATGTTAAAATAAGTTTTAGGACGTGGATTAATCGTTTAAACATTCAATTATGCACTACACCAATCCCTGTCTCATCCCCCTTAGGGTTTTCGCTCGCTTTCACATAATTCGACTACACAAAGAATTAGCTACTCATGATTATGCTATTAAACGAAATAAGAATTGGAATCAAACTCAAGAGAATAAATAAAAGAGAAGTCATTACCATATAACTTGTAGAAAATATGATCCAGAAAATATGAAGAAATAATTGCACCAAAAATCGAAGCTTTAGAACGTGAAAGGTAAATCTAAGCTATAAAAAGTGTTTAGAATCAAAGGAGGTTATCTAGGGGATCAAAGGATTGAAGGGTGATCAAATTATACTAAAATCGCACCAAAATCGCCTAAGAATAGTCTAAAGTCGGCCAAGAATATGTAGGGGCTGAATGAGCTGCATATTTATAGTGTAGGTCGAAAACCTGCTTCTGTCGGTCACGAACGAGTGTTTGGATCTCAGCAAACGATAGTTTTCCAGGTAATCTTTATGATATTAGGGTTTTATCTTCTGTGAACTAGCATTTTCTGTGCCTTGATGCCAGTTCATGGATCATGCCTTGAGGGACAAACGCCCGTCTGTGTATCCTGGACGCCAGTTTGGACTGAATGAGCTTTTTGATTCGGGCTGAACCCATCCAAACGCCAGTTTGGGGGTAATTTGAACGGTAGTTTGCCTCAAAACTCAAATTTCAGTATCAATGCTACTTCTGTCAAAAGCCAGTTTGGACTGGCCAAACGCTAGTTTGATGTAGGCTTGAGTCAAATGCCAGTTTGAGGTAGGGCAAACGCCAGTTTGCCTTGATTTCACTCCAAACTTGACTTTTCCTCACTTTCATGCTACTTTCGTGCCACGAACATGTTTCTCATCCCAAAATCATCGCCTTCCGGGTCCTCGAGTCACCTAAGTCCTGCAATAACATATACGCACAAACACCACGCGTAATTCTGCAAGACAAAAGTGCTTGTAAAAGAGATAAATATCGTCAAAAAGGCAGAGTTTACTATCGATATGACAGTTTAACTCCCCGTTTGTATAACTCTTGATATTACTCTCGAAACGGTCTATATCTACCCACAACACAATAAAGTGATAAACGGGGGTTAAACTGCACACCAAAATACAGTAAAGTTGACTCCCATCAACCACCCCACACTTAGCCTTTGCTCGTCCTCGAGTAAATTAGGCGCTTTAAAACAGGCCAAGGGATCAACTTTATGAAACATGCATGGCACTCACGACATCAAGGCAAAAGTAAAGTTGATACTGAATGTACACCACTTGACTCTATCTTACCATGAAAACGAAGTGTGTGTGATAAAGACCAAAGGCTATACTCAAACATGATTACCGGCTTTGAATACCGGCCAAATGACTACACACAACTTATACCGGGCTAGAATCTCCACTAATCGAGGAAACCGAGGCTAAATATGGTCAAGTAGGACTTGAAGGGTTATAATGTTAAGCTCGGGATGGGGTTAATCGAAAGGAATATTTGGGACTGGAGAAAAAGAAATACGAGTGAACCTAATCATCTCATTGACTTCCTCTTTAAGACATTCAAAACCACACCAATTCCTCCGATTTTTCTATATGCATTAACAAACAACTCCAACCTTAACATCATACTTTTACTTACTCAAACCATCCTTCCTTGACTTCAAACTTTATTCAACTTTCTCTCATTTTCTTCCAATTTATTTCTTTTTCATTCTTTTCTTTTCAATTTCAATTTATTCTTTTTTCTTTCATTTTTTTTCAAAATATCTCGAACCACAAGCCTCACAACAGATTTCTCGAGCTCCTCCCCTTCATTATACTCTCTCCTATTAACCAACTCCTCTCAAGATACGCACCATCTCCCACCCCACACTTGCTTCAGCAAGTGTGTCTAAATCAACGACTAAGTCCACTCGTAGGGTGATCAAAGGAAACGTGACAAAAAATATAGCTCAAGGTTAAGGTAATACAGGCTGAGTAACCGAAATGGCTCATTTCGGACGGTGGTCAAACCGTCCTTTCAAGGCTTAGAGGGGTTACGAGGGTAAAATGTTGGGATCTTGGCTTATTTGGCTCTGGCTAGGTCAAAGAAGCGCCATGACTCTCATCCCGTATCCGGCCTAGGTAAACCTTTCTATTTCGCCTCGAAACTAGTGGTATAAGTGTGTATAGAAACCAAACTAGGTATAACCAAGGTCTACGTGCATTAAAAAGGGTTCGTATCGTGACAAAATAAAATCGCCCTGCACACATCACTCGACTACTAATACATCTACCAAATCCATCATGAGCAACATGCATATAACGCGGTGTTAAAACCGCAAAAAGTTTTAAAATTTTAAGCCACAAATTGACTAGAATATGGACGCTAACTAAGCATATCACAAGTATCGGCATATTTATCAATTAAAACAAAACAAAGCTAAGTCGTATCCACCCCCCACTTCGAATGAAACACTGTCCTCAGTGTGTGAATGAGATAGAAAAGAAAGACTTAGCTTTTAACCCGGCAGAAGGGTGCTATCGAACCCATAACAGCCTCGTGTAAGCGCCACCCGAACCCCTATCAAGACAGAAACAATGCAACACATGCACGGGACATGGTCCGCGTGCCAACATATATAATAGGGAATACAGGGGTATAAAAGGAATAAGGCCCTGTCACGTCAGAAAACTCGATAGGCAGTATGTATCACGTAACAAAGATCGGTATAGATGGAAGAATAACCCAAACGGGGAGAACCACAAAACATCTAAGCATAATATGTGGCCACAGAGACACAATCATCAAGTTGTCACGTAGTCACACATCATCAAGGCAAGAACAAGTAGCACATACTCATATACTCCTAGATTCCATATCATCCAAAACAGTGTTATTATGGCAGGGTTACCTCCCCCTAAGCGCCTTTGTTTTATGTCGTTGGCTTGACCAAGTGACTCTAAACGGACTCAATCCACAAATGACTCAAAGTAACAATTCAAGCCTTTCAATTAAGACAAGTAGTATCCAAAATCATCAACCAAAATCCAAACTCAAGAAGACCAATAGCTTACGAAAAGAGAACAATGCGAGACCCATAGAAATCGAATTTTCTAGAAACTTATCCTCTCGTGGCTCTCGATGCTACCTCCTCCCAACCGGAGAATTTCTTTTTGTTTGCCTTTCGCTCCATCTTCTTTTTAAAATCCGCATCAGGCGGATGTGGTCTCTTTCTCACACCTATTTGAGCCATATGCACCGGTGGTGGTAAAAACCCGACTTCATAGAACTCATCATCACAAGGTGGATGAGTGAAGTAATCTGGGACGGACGTATCAGGGACCACTAGGCCATCCGGTGGCTTAAATATAGGTGGCTGATCAACTTGATCTTGATCCATAGGTGAGCTTGACGGTAGAATGAGCGATCGCAACTCCTCCTTAGTCTCGATCTCCACATGATCGACGACCACAATCTAATCTACCTCACACTCTTTCAAGTCATAATTTTGTTTATCCTCGGAAAGCAGTGTACTTGGTAAAAGTTGCACCTCTTCCATCTCCAAATCTTGTGGTTCCTCTTCATCCCAAAGTGTTTCAATACCAAAGAATTCTTGCTCACTCATAACGATGGTCGGTACCACCGCACATTCCACCACGGTATCATCATTTTTCATCTCACGGGGTGGAAGTGTACTAAGTATAAAGTGACATGCCATCATCAAATTTCACAATAGGAGGAGACGGTAATATGGGCGATCTTAACTCAATCCCTTGCTCTGACATCTCATCATAGTAGAGTAAATCCTCAACCTCACTTCCCACCATAACTTCTTCAGTGCCAACCTCATCAGCCATAACCACTTCTATTGCACATGCCTGCTCTTTCTGCTCGAGCCCCATCATTTCAATCAACTACCCTGCCCGGTCTTGAAGGTTTCTGATGGCGGAGTATGTACTTATCTTGAACTCTTGCATGTCCTGCAGTCGCTCCTACAGGCTCTGGTTCAGTCGCTCTAGTAGCTCCATTTGACTGTCGGTGAGACTCTCTTGTGGCACGGGATCAAACTGATCATATTGACTTTGATTCATCGGAGGCTGGTAGCAGGCTTCTTGACAAGATGGATTCTGATCAAATAGCTGAATCTGTGCAAAGTTGTCAACATGTCCAGCGTGGGAACCAAAATCATTATAAGCACAGGGGTTCTGATAACCCTCATATTGTTGTGGCTCATTACTCGAATAACCATAATTCTGATCCTGGTATGCACTAGGGCATTGATAAGCCCAAGAATCCTGGCTACTCTGTTGTTGATACTGAGGCTGAGGCACATACTGTTCTTGATAATATTGTTCAGCTGCCTGTGGTTGGTAGGGGAATTTTTGTTCAGGTGAGTAGTATTGATTGGGAAATCCATCCATTTAGGCTCAAACTACAAGATCTTAGGAAACAATAACAACACACTCACGGTATCTCGTCACCACCGCCAGAACAAATGGTCGTGTGGCTCTTCAGCTGTAAAAGCGGAAACAACAAGAAAACACAGTAAAAATGACCTAAGCCCAAGCTTTCGGTCAACTTACAAGATATTAGATGTTACTCCCCGGCAACGGCGCCAAAATTCTTGATAGAAAAATACTTAACCGCTAACTTTTACCGACAGAGTATCGGGTCAATGGGAGTATAGTGGTCACAAGGTCGAATCCACAGGGAGTAATGTCTAAGTACCAAAGCTGACGTCGAACTTCGTTCAGGTCAAAATATGGTGGGAGGATATTAACTAATGCAGAAATAAAGATTATACTGACGAGTTTACTTCTAGGCATTAAAAGGTATAGCCGAACTATGATCCCACGAGCTACTTTTACCCCTTAGGAAGGACTTGATAGGGAGCGTGTCTTAACCAACCTACCTATCCAATGCTGTTTAACGACATCCATGGGTGCCAACTCCTAATTCTAGTGATTAGACTGAACAACTCGATCTAACCACCCTATGTGAAGCTAAACGACTCTCCCTTTAGAAAACCGATTATCCTAACATGATTAAGCTTTAGAGCTGCTCGAACAATGATGACAAACCTCTATATTGGAAACGGACCTAACAACTAGGCCGAATCTACGCATCGATCCTAAAACCCCTTGTTCCACATCTCACCGCAAAATGCATCTATAAGTTCGATGTGTGTGACAGTGAACCATGTGATCAATCTAATTCAAAGATGTTAAAATAAGTTTTAGGTCGTGGATTAATCATTTAAACATTCAATTATGCACTACAAAAATCCCCATCTCATCCCCCTTAGGGTTTTCGCTCACTTTCACATAATTCGACTACACATAGAATTAGCTACTCATGATTATGCTATTAAACGAAATAAGAATTGGAATCAAACTCAAGAGAATAAATAAAAGAGAAGTCATTACCATATAACTTGCGGAAAATCTGATCCAGAAAATATGAAGAAATAATTGCACCAAAAATCGAAGCTTTAGAACGTGAAAGGTAAATATAAGCTATAAAAAGTGTTTAGAATCAAAGGAGGTTATCTAGGGGATCAAAGGATTGAAGGGTGATCAAATTATACAAAAATGGCACCAAAATCACCTAAGAAGAGTCTAAAGTCGGCCAAGAATATGTAGGGGCTGAATGAGCTGCATATTTATAGTGTAGGTCGAAAATCTGCTTTTGTCGGTCACGAATGAGCGTTTGGATCCAGGCAAACTAATCTTGATTAATTTAGGGTTTCATCTTCTATGAACTAGCGTTTTCTGTGCCTCGAACGCCAGTTCATGGATCATGCCTTGAGGGACAAACGCCTGTCTGTGTATCCTGGACGCCAGTTTGGACTGAATGAGCTTTTTGATTCGGGCTGAACCCATCCAAACACCAGTTTGGGGGTAATCTGAACGCTTGTTTGCCTCAAAACTCAAATTTCAGTATCAATGCTACTTCTGTCACATGCCAGTTTGGACTGGCCAAACGCTAGTTTGAGGTAGGCTTGAGTCAAACACCAGTTTAAGGTATGGCAAACGCCAGTTTGCATTGATTTCACTCCAAACTTGACTTTTCCTCACTTTCATGCTACTTTCGTGCCACGAAACCATTTCTCATCCCAAAAACATGGCCTTCGGGGTCCTCAAGTCACCTAAGTCCTGCAATAACATATACGAACAAACACCACGCGTAATTCCGTAAGACAAAAGTGCTCAGAAAAGAGATAAATATCGTCAAAATGTGGAGTTTACTATCGATATGACAGTTTAACTCCCCGTTCATATAACTCTCGATATTACTCTCGAAACGGTCTATATCTACCTAAAACATGTCAATAAAGTGATAAACGTGGGTTAAACTGCCCATCAAAGTACAGTAAAGTTGACTCCTATCAAGTTGCTGCAAGATGAGAGAGCATCCTTATTTTATATTCATCAAAGTTATTGACATTGAAAACAGGTACGTTATACATAAAATTTGAGGAATCCATAAGTACAAATAAGAGTTATAATTTGAAGACACGGATTTGAAAACTACTTTGAAAATATGTGATCTCCTTGTTACAAGAAATCAGATCTGAACGGGTTCTGATACTAGGAACCCGGCTCCAATATCAATTGTTGGTCCCAGAGAAGGGTGAAACTATAGTCATGGGGGGTGAATGACTATAGTGGAGTTTCAAAAACTTTTCTGAGTTTAAAAGCTTTTGGGTAGCGGATAAGTCCCTTCCTTAATACTGATTCAAAGTAGATTATTCAATCATAGATATTACATGCAATAAGATAAAGTGCAGTAAAGTAAAATGCTGAAAGTAAATTGACACAAAGGCTTATAGTGGTTCAGGGTGGTGTAATCCCTTAATCCCCTGTTGGTCCCTTGGAAAGGCTAATACAAGTTTAGAGGGGGGGGGGTGAATAAACTTGTCACCAAAATTTCACCCAAAAACTGAATCTTGAACCAGATTTAGTTCAACAAAAACTTGTGCAGAGTTAAGCTAACTTAACTGAGTATAAGTCAAAACTGACTTATCTTTAGCTGAGTTAACCGGCAGCGGATTAATTAAGCCTTTGTAAAATATGAGTTACCAGTTAATATGCTGACTCAGTTTTTGGTGTTTGCTGAGTATGTGAACTAGATGAATATAATTATAATGCAATAAATAAATGCGTAATGTAAATAAACAAGAATTATATAGGTTCCAGGTGGTGTAATCCTGTCATTCCTCTCTTCCACTGTGATGCGGAGGAAAATTCCACTAGAACTCTTTGAGGTGGCCCAGTTACAAAAAGTCCTAAACTGATAGTCCTTGAACAATCCCTAGCTTCACTATCTAAACACTTGTGGAACAGGTGGGATGGCTGCCCTCCAATTGTTTGAAACACTGGTCCTTGGAGGGTTGTCTTGCCTCTTCACCAGCTCATCACAAACACAGTCTTCCTGACTGCAGCTCAACTGTCCTTCACACATTCTTGGTGTTTCACAGTCTAAAACCTTTGGTACAATCAAAGTTGAGAATTGAATCAATTACTATGATTCAATTTGTGATTTGAGCTTTCTCTTCTAGATATATAAATTATGCACAACTCTGTTTTCTTCAAATGAATGATCTTTATTTTTCTTGAAGATGTTTCTTGATCTTGCTATTAAGTGTTTAGCAGGAATTCTTTTGATTTACTTTCCCCTTTAGTTTGAGCTTTCTTGACTTGATTAATTCTTAGAATTCCGCACTACTTCTTGTGGTAGAAGCAGTTTATTTATAGGGGTTTCTCTAACGGTTAGATCATTTGAATTTGAATCCTTATAGCCGTTAGTGGTCCTGCTTTTCTTTTTGTATGTCAGTGTCCTTTCTGACATTTCTGTGTGTCCAATAAGATTGCTTATCTTATAACGGTCCGATATGTCTTCAGTTTCTCTTATGTTCAGTTAAAAACTGATTTAAACATGACAAAGTCAGTTTTCAGTTTTTAAGAGCATTAACTGAGTTTTTACTCTTCTTCAAAATCTCAGTACTATGTTCTTCATCAGATTATAATTGACTAAATCAGAGTACACCATTCTCAATTGATCATCTAAGATATCATTGTCCTTATGATTCTTAGGTCTTCATACAAGATCCATAAAGTTAGTTCAGGTTATCACAACCTTGCCTGAAGTCTAACTTTATAGTCTCGACTTAGTCTTCATAAACTGAGTTTGAACCCTTCAGTCTTCAAAAACTGAGTTTGAACCCTCAGTTCTTCAGTCTTCAAGATAAGCCAACTGAGTCTGTGTCCCTCAACGAACTTACCTTCTTCAGTTTCTGTAGGTGTGCTCTTATGTCAGTTTTCCAGTATCTCTTTAGGATCTCAGTTTCCTCAAGTTATTTACTCAATTTCTCAATTCAGAACCTAGAACTATTACAGTGCTTGTCTGATTAACTTATACAAATATCAGACTCTATTAAATCCTATACATTGTTTTCTAGACATCTTTTTTCTTGCACTATAACAGCTAGTTATGACACTTTATCAATGGGGTCTAAAAACAATAACTAAATAAGTGATGAATCATCATCTAGACATAAATTTTATTTCCAACATCCACTCTTCTCCTGTGATGATTGGAGGAATTCACTATTGTTATCACTGATACAATAGATAGATTGTCCTTGGCAACACAAGCTTAACAATCTTCAAGAATCTCACTCCCTAACTTCAAAAGCTTCAGAGACTCAGTCTTTAGCACTGCTCCTTGTGAACAAATCCTTCAGCATCTTTCACAAACACAACTCCTTCTCAGATGGCTCTGATTCAGTTGCTTGACTAGTGTGAATTGGATTCACAGATGTGTTGATCAATCTCAGTGCCTGATGTGGAATTGAAGTTCTGATTGCTGAGTTGATCTCTACATTTTTCTTTTAAGTTCATATAAAAGGCTTTTCAAATTGACAAAGTTTCTGCTTGTAAATGAATCATTGTTGTTCCGGTCTGTCAATGCCTTCTATTTATAACTTTGAATATCCTTGATTTGAATTTCAGTCCGTTGGCTATTTAATGCGGGGAATAATCCTTGATTTAGTTCTTGATTCCCCCTTAACTGTATTCTCCTTGATTTCAGTGATCGGATTTTTCTACAAACGCTCTTCTTAAAATCCGTCCTTGATTGATCTTCAATTGATTGTGCATTTAATGCTTGATCTTTTCTTTATTCACACGTTCTGAATAAGTGTAGATTCTGTACTTAATCAGCCGATTATTTACTTGGCCGTTGCAGGAGCAGTTGAGTATCTTTGCTAACATAGCCGTTTGGTTCTTCTTTCACTTCTTAGTTTTTAATCGGCCGATAAGCAGTTCACTCTGCCGGTTGACTGCATTCTTGTTTTCTTTGATCTTTCAGGTACTTCTTGTACTTCACTGATCCTTGATTTGGGTGAGATCAGTGTACACCATATTTAACAATGAATTCATCACTTGAATTATAACTTATATTTATCCAAGGTCATCACAGACTTCCCTGGTTATAAGTTAGACCATATGTCTTCATGCTTCTCTGCTGGCACTTGGCTGTCTTTACTCTGCCGGATCTCTAGTTTACTCAGCCGTCCTACCATCTAGTACAATACATGCCTGACTCAACTTATACAACATGTCAGACTCTATGTAAAGACTTATATAGATATTTCTAAATTATTTCAAGCTTGCTATAACATCTAGTATGGATATCATCAAAACATAATAAAATGTTCCTAACAAAAGATGAAAATAAAAATCCCATTAGAGAATGGCGCATTAAAGATCTTATTGGCGGTTGCAGCTATCCATAGATTGTGACCCGCGGTTTCGAGGTTTCATCAGTTTGTATTCGAAACCGCACCTAGGAAAAGTCTGTGATCATACCGGTTACTTTACGCATTTATTTATCTTGTGCTTGTATTTATTTTATATGATACGATAGATGCATAACTATGCACGATCTACATGCATGTGTAGTTTGTATGTCTATAGAGATAGATATGCTTGATGAGACCGTAATAAATGAATTAAGTGAATTAATTTAAAATTACTTCGACAACAAAAATCAAGTCGAAATATTGTCTCCCAATATTATAGCGACGGTGAATAGCCCTTGTTCAGATCCAACTGATCGGCCCTCGTCGGGAGTTGACCTACCTCGGGTATATCGTCGTTATTGAGATATGATCGTATGAGATCTTGCGAATATTGGGTTATGACTTGACTAGAGTATTAAGGTGATTGGCGCTCGTCAGGACCGTCTTATTCTAGAGGCAAGGGGTTGACTACCACATAAAGATGTGCATTGTCAAAGAGTTGACTAGTCAACCACCAAGAGTCACATGGAGATGTGATTGGTAAGTGTTACCTACTCTTCTAATTATTCCGGTTGATCGGCCCTCATCGTGAATCGGGGTAACTAGAAGGGATCTTGGCCACTAAAGAATTTTTTAAAATTCTTGAAAGTCAATTGGGAGTAGTTGACTAGTGGGATCAAAATCAAAAACCAAAAGACCATTCTGATTTTGCGTGTATAAACAACAACACTCTTTTATCTTTATTTTTATGTTGTAGTTTTTAAAAAACCTTTATATTTATGTTTTTTTTATTCTCGATTCGTAATACCAAATTATGACTGTTACCGTTTGAGAAACATTCTCAAAATGTTTAAGTAATTTTAATCCTTTTAAAAATAAGCAATGACACGATCAACACCGTTATAGTAATTGGAGACGAGGAGACTACATATTTGATGTAGTGCACCAAGACTTTAATTATTAATGAAAAACGGAAGCTCATGATATGATTAAATCACTTGAAATAAGTTTCAACGTATTAATCATATATTGGATACGATCCAATATGATCATTCTTTCATACGATGACAATTAATTCAAATGTTGAATAAGAATGACCGCATCGAATTTTGGAAAGGTTGTTTTCAAAACTGTAAGATTTAAGTATTGACTTAATTCTTTAACCATTGCTTAAAGGTTAATTAAATAGTCAATGTTTTGAATACGATTCAAAAGGTTAAATAAACTATATATTTTATTTACGAAAGGAAATTGAAGACATAGCTCTCGTAATTTCTCTTAAGCCTTATAAAGACTAAATTGAGAAATATATACGAGTGCTTAAAGGATTAAATAGCAAATATAGGGCATGTGCTTAAATAAGAGAACTTATCGAAGTCTTTATTCTAGGCAAATGTGTTGAGATAAATCTATTTAAGTTCAAGTCAACTCTTAGATATATGATATATTACGAGTATGATTAAATTAGAAAGGTTAAATAAGGAATGCACTAAGGTCCGAAAAGTGAAGCAAACGTTGCGACATTTTCGGCATTGTATTCTGAATCTAGTAAACCGATAAGAGAACTAAATAAACGTTATTATGTTCCGGTTCTTATGAAGAACATGATTTTTAGTTACATGTTAGGATTTAGTAGGCATACTCAATTTTAAGGAATAAATGTTATTCCGATAAAGTTGAAAAGTCACTGAATCTAACATACTAGATTGGTATCACTATATTATTGATATAGGTGATGAAATCTCAACTAAGTATTTGTATGGTTGTTGTCCTTAATATTTTGTGGTCGTTCTAGACATAGTCTCTATGGAGGAGAATCGTATGATCAGATGTCATTATGATTACGTCTGAACCATATGATTATGAATCATGTCGGTAATGCGTATCTTATCCAAAGATGGCTTAAATACCCTTTTATGAAAAGGTTATAAAAACTAGAAAGTTGTTTAAAGCCTAAACATACCGATGTTTGTTGGCTTATGACAAATAATGCCACAAATAATTGTTTATTAATCACTATGACTATTTTTAGAAATAGTTGAATGTACTAGGTGAAGTACAACAATTCGGAGAGCCCGAAGAGTTCGAGCTAGCACGAACATGAGATTGATGAACTACTTAGGAATTAATCTTCAACTGGATTGAAGTAATTAATACCTGTAGGGTGTTTCAGAAGCTATCTGAAATGGAATTAGATTTCCCCTTGAAGGATACCATTTTGGGATATGCGATCAGATCGTGTTTCTAAAATGGAGACAACACTTTGTACGATAAAGGTGTGACATAAGCCATGCGAAGTATCCCTTACTTGTTTCGGGATAGTGCCTTATACGAAACAATACTTAACCATGTTCCAAGGATTGAAGGTTGAATGAATTCCATATCAGATATGGAAGATGATGACATTGGATCTATCTTAACCGATGATTTGAAGTTGTCATAGGCAAAGTCAAAAAGGCTTGGAGCGTAGTATGACGTGTGAAACTTTGTGGAATATCTTAGCAAATACGCTAGATGTTATTTACTTACCCACGGAGAAAAATGTTTGTCTCCAAACATGATGTCTTCTAAATGAGGTATTTCTTCCAAAAGAGACTGTGGGAGTAAATGAAATCTCAAAAGAGTTTGAGAGCCACAAGGAGAGATTCAACCATAGGAACGTGAGCAGACGGCACACAGCGATGAGGTGTAAAACACTGCTCAGTGCACACAAAAGTTCTGTAAGTCTGTGGATAACATCAAGCCTGAAAAGGCTGCTGGTATGTTCATCTTGAAGAATTAATATCTCACAACTTATGAAGGAATGTTTGAAAAGCAAGATTGAGAGATATGGCCAGGAGACATAATATCTGAATTAGATTCCATCAGTGACAACCAGGTTGTGAACTTAGTCTGTCTTACCGAAAGGGAATGTCCTTGAAAGGCTGATAGGGATAGTAATGATTACCATAAGGCTACAGTGACGGCTGAAGGTTATGGGGTGTAAACCTTGTAATTATCTTTATGCTACCAACTGAGCCCATTTCTATTCAGACTATGCTTATAATAACTTCGTATCATGGCTATATGATAGTGTTGAAGACGTTGGGCAAACAGCTCAACGTTCATAGATAATAACATGATATGTGAGCCCACAAGATCCATTTATGGACTCAAACAAGTTTCTCTAGACGATTTCTTTGTTTGATAATCAAAGGAGTTTGATTCAGTCAAAAGAAGGGATATGCCCAATGGGCAAGATGGATAGTGGGAGTGTGTTATGGTTTTTGAGTAAGGTATTGGATATCTCTCTCGGGAATTATCACCTCATGTCACAGTCAATTAATGTTTGGAAGTTCAAGGTCTTTACGAAAGCACTTGGATTAACAGATCTTATTTTAGAAATAAGAATCTATAATGATAGATTTAACCTCTGTTAGTTTATAGTTTACCTATGTAGATATGATGCTAAAAGAGTTTAGCATAGATTGAAACAAGAGATACTGCTAGCTGGTGTTCTCAAGATCTATCTATGTTAGGACGTTAGTGTTAGATGTAATATCATCGGATCAATCACAGATTGACCCGATTACGCAGCGGAAAGCGTCAGATCTAGATCTAATCGAAACAAAGAACATAAATTAAAGATCAAACTACAAGGGGGTTTGGATTTTACCTTTTTATGGTGCTTAACTCCAAGAACAAAAGTAGTATCCACGCAAGTTGAGAAGCCACAGCCTTCCAACGTGTGTCTTCCAGCAACACCAGGTGGATGGTGTTTCCCGCCGCCAGACCTCCTTGATATGCCACCGGAATAATCCCGAAGATTATTCCAACTCGAAACCCGAAGAAAATAGCCGAAAATTCTACGCTACTTTCTTATGAAATAGGCGTGATTAATAGTGTCAAAAGGCTTGGGAGAACTCTCTTTATATAGGAGAGTAATCCTTGTCCTCCAATGATTAAATAATTAAGGGATAATTATTACATTAATCCTTTTTCCAAATAAAAGATAAATAAAATAATTATCCCAAACAAATTAGGATAAATCATATTAATAACTAATATTCCATTAATTATCAATTAACAAATAAAAGATAAATCACATATTAAATAATTATCCAAGAAAACTAATTTCTTAATAAATAATTAATATGTCATGCGCCCCAACCTTAATCAAATAAGGTCACACGCATCTTTTGATATTTGACCAATTAGGTCAAAAGGTCAATACACTAATTTGGGCCGAGTCCACGAAAAATGTCTTTTCCGTGTATTTAATTATTTAGTCCAACTAAACAATTAATCCACATATCAATTAAATAGCCCAATGCACTATTTAATTATAATTGAGGTGCAACGACGAGAAACCTATATGCTATATTAGGAGCCACGTCGGGGACCATGGACCCATATTCAGTAGCTACAATAAATCGAATAAAATTATTCATCAGACAGAATAATTATATCCAACCTATTAATTCCGGGATTACACCACCATAAACCCGAAACTGAACTCTATCGAATATAGATAACTTACACTCAATTTATGAGACGAAAGCGTCCACTGATATAATCATTACATACGGATAAATCCTCCATAGACTGTTCACTTCGATTCGGGATATTTCCGTAAACCCTTCTCGAAACATATTATCCTTATTTACCATTAACCCCCTAGTGATCAATTAGTTCATATCCAATATAATATGAACTCGGCTGATCGATCAGTTTCTAGGGTCAACAAATAAGGGAACTATCTGTCTACTTCCCGTGGGAAGAAATGGATTCCATATCTGTGATAGCACAGACTACTCACGCATCCCAAAATAGAGCCAACGAGAAGTGTTGGACCACATACTGCGAAGTGATCCTTACTAACACATCAAACTCTACGCTAGTCTAAGCAGTCATCTGTGATCACCTCAGGATTAAGATTAATCCATATATGATCATCTTGTGATTCGATAAGACTTCTCGATTACGGAATTATATCGAGAACTCAAATCAAATCGGTCCAGCCCTATATGATTATCATCATATATAAATGCCCCACTAGGTACCCTATTACCGATAGTCCGGATAAGACTGTAACACCTAAAGTGTTCTGGATGCATTATTAGCAAATTAATCTTGAGACCCATATTTAGATTAATAAACGCTACGGACTAAGTTAATTTTAAGTACATCTCACTAACTCAATCCTCTTGTGTATAGCCATACACTGAGTTATGTGATTATATAAACGAGGTACTTAGGGTTTTCAGTAGTGTCTTAATTATAAGCACAAGTGTATATAATAAGATGAATTATTAATTCTGTCCTAAAACAATTATATAATTGTCTTTCGGGCACTACACCTTACAATCTTCCACTTGCACGAAGGGCAAGTGGATTAATTGTTTTAGAGCAGACCCTTTATATCTATATCTACAACATTCTCCCACTTGCTCAAAACAAGTGAGACGTATCCCTCAAATCTGTACCTTCCAAGCGCATCTTAGTAATTCATCCTTCCAAGCACGACCGGTGCAGTCGCTTGCAGGTAGGTCGGTGACCAGCAGCGTTTAGAATCGAATACCATGTGACCTGGTACTCTGTGATCAGGTAGGATGTCAGCTTGAGTCAATCTTTGGGATCGAAACATTGCCTTTCCATCTAATCCAGTGGTATGATTTCAATATGCCTTTGATTCAACACTGAGGACGAAATCGACTTAACCATCATCATTCATCTAACCTAAAGTCAGAATCAGTGTCATCACTTATATTCTAGTTCGCACTTGAATATACTAGCATATTATTCCTTATTCTCCCGAAGATACTTGAGGATTCACTAAACATCCCATTTCGTATTCATCCGTCGGTTTAGATAATCATTCCTGAGAGGTAGGGTAGACTACATCGTTGAATGTTGCATAAATGCAAGAATATCTTAACCAGGTGAATGGGTGGGATTGCCAATGATCGATTCACACGGATTTGAGCGAATCAACTCCTTTAGAATGAATCCCGATGGCATGTCAGACTCTGACTTCAGATAACACACCCATGTTGTTTCGAACTGTTTCAGTGTTACCATTCACAAACACTAATCTACATACTACTTTACTAATATTGATGCCCAGTCTATGAAAGACTTATCAACATTCTGGTCAAGTCCACATATTAAAATATATGACTTTGAAATGACCTAGAGGTTTGCTTTAATCCCCAAAGGATATAAGCTACGGCAGGCATCCTGCCAAAGGTTCTTTCTGAATAAATTAAGATACCGTTAGTCTCGCAAAAGGGTCTTAGGGAATCACCCCTATTTTCTGCTTTGTAACGAATCCGTTATTTGTTCTTAGCTAAAACCCTTATGTTCTGAATGAATTCAGATTCCGTTGTTCGGAAAGGAAGTCTTAGGGAATCACCCCCTATTTCTTGCTATCTGACGAAATCAAGCATGACTGAGTGGTGAGAGAGATCATGGTCTGGTTAACTCTATACCTTTTTCCCCTCAAAAAAAAAAACTCTATACCTTTTCAGGAATCACCCCTAAATTACTCAGCTTTACTGTGAAAGTTAATCTTTCCAATTCATTCTACTCTTCTTCATGTAGTTCCAATTACTCCCACTGGGCCTGAGATGCTCGGTGGTTCTACAAGAGTTTCAATGAAACCTGAGTATCAAACTCCATTCACTGTGGTTATGGCTTTTAAACCAACCTCTATGATCGGGATCCTACACACCCCACAAAGGACTATAGGTCATCAATCGCCTCTATAGATCGTAAGGTCCCGCAATGGGTAATGGACAAACCATACTCCCACCGCATTCTCGGGTGGATCGATATACCGATCTAGTTTAGTAGTTTTTATTAGTGTTATCACCAATCGCCGGTGTTGGATGTGGATGAACAAATCGATTAGTAACATCTTGAGTACAAATACTTCAAGATCCAAGGTTGTTATTTATAGACTCTATCAGACCGAGTTTGACAGTATAACCGTCATTCTCTGATTTTACGAGTTTTATAACCAACCTTTACTCAATGCATTAAGATATTTCACGTCCTAAACGTGTACGCAAAATTTCCAGTCCTACCTTCAGGCACTCAGTGCTAAATTCCTCTATTTACGGAAGTGGGGTGAACCGAATTCACTCTTTATCCACAAATGTGTAGGCATCTTTTAGGTAGACTTCTCGGTTTTTCAATACAACCGTTATTTTGCAACCAATATCTTAAATGAGTTCAGCAGCGTATCGTAGCACATCAATAACTACGTAAGGCAAATTTGTGGTGTGTCCCTTAGTGAAAACATTTCACTGGGAGGCAGGCCGAGCATCAGTCCCGAAGACTACACAATAACCTATTTCTGAGTATGGAATACTCTATCTCTGGTGAAATCAGAGATTTCCTCCAAATATTATGATAAAATTACCGGAGTCTCGAATAGTTGTCAGACAAGATGTCACTACTTCAAAAGCTCCCACTAGCTTGTACCTTTCATATGACCCCGAAGGTTGTTATGAACAAGCTATGTTACTTCTTTAAATCTATTACCCTTTCCTGATTGAATGGAAACTTAGTCATTGTTCCTTTGAGACAGTGTTCCTTTGACTGGGAGATAGGAATCACCCTAAGCCAGTCTTCAGATCTTGTCTTTAGGGAATATGCACTAATTAATAGAATAGAAAGAAGCGTTTATCGAAATACGGAAACCATTTGCGTTTATATATTTTAAGATGTGTTACTAATACCTTTTCAACAATGATTAGTGGTTCTGACTTTATCAAAAAAAAGTCCGAGTCTTGGATTCGTGCTACGACTATTTTATTCATCGTCAATAAGACAAACAAATTATCTTATTGAAAATGAATACGTTCGTTTCCAACTAATCCAAAAACAGAAAATGAATTTTCTGTGATGCTCAAGAATTCAATCCGAGATTCATTTCCTTATATCACTCCTACTAGTCAATCTGAAATAACCGCCCGTTGTCTATTTTATTTATCGTTTAATGCAAAGCTACCTAGTTCTTCCAAAGAACTTTAGCTTTCGAGAAAATTGCTAGGATGCATTGGACAGTGATCCGGAATCACTTTCCTTATCCTCTAATTTCCAATTTATTAATTTTTCGGTTTAGCCTTAAAACTACTTAGTTTAGACGACTAACACGCATAAACGTTCTTTCCCATTCTCGACTTTCCTTAGATGGAAACAGTCTTGAACTAGCAGTTCGTTTGAGTAGACACTACTCTTGAATTGTGGGATGCTCAGTGTTACTTGCTTGGACTATCGATTTTTCTAATCGTCAAAACATAAGACCAAGGCTCCCACTAGTTTATCGGTTCCAAATACCGTCTAACTAGCAATACTTTGTATTTATGATTTTTTCAAAGATTAGAACATCACCTAGAACTAAGCTCCCACTAATTTATCAGTTCCAAATACTGTCTAACTAGTAACGCTTTATTCTTGTTTTTCCAATGAATGGAAAAACTCTTGTGCAGTCCATTACACTTTTCTAATGATTCAGAAAAACAACAAATCATAAGACTAAGGCTCCCACTAGTTTATCGGTTCCAAATACCGTCTAACTAGCAACGCCTTATGTATATGATTTTCCAAATTTTCAATTAGAAATTTGATGTGTAATTACACTTTTTAAAATTCACTAAATGAATTTTATCTGATAGTCCTATGTCATCTTTTTGTAAACTAAGTATGGTCGTCTCTCGTTCAATACGAGTGACACCCGTGACATACCTATACTATGTCACTTAAGTTTTTAAAGGCTCAAGAGAAAATCTCTTCGTAAAAGTTAATCGCATTTATTGATAATTACAACGCACTTGTTACTTTCCACATTTTTAATGAAGTCCTATTACTAATGATTTAGTAGGCTGTAGATTTAGTTGTAAATAAAATGACAGAAAGTGAAATTCAAAATTAAATTGTTCACTACTAGATTTATTTTAGGAATAATAAACTATATAAAGTCTATCCTACCATTTCAAAGATTTAACTCAGATCGCATCGCCGCTTTAGTGGTCGGTATCAAAGACAATGACGGTTAAATCGAGACAATCTCTCTCAATGATTAAGCTTCGAGAATCGAACATCTCACGGAATCGACATCCCGGCTCTTAATCATTGATTACCTTCTTTTTTCTAGCCTAGATATTTCAAAATATCCATAATGAGTGTGACCTACTATATCGGACCTCAAAGTACGCCCGAGTATGCCGCCTTTGGTGGTCGGACATTGACCCAATGAGTACCAAGTCCTATCCTTTCGGAGACCAAGCCTTGAATTTTGATAGGGGTGAACACCATCCTTAGGGGCCGGAATCAAAGCGCACGAGGCGTCACCCTTCTCTCACGTGCTTGCACCTATAGTAGAGGTCGTGGGGTCGGGCCGCTTTCCCGCTCCCACTCAATATTTTGAAAAAGTGGTGGGTTTAGTAATTACCGCTATGCGGTCTTGACAATAAGAAACAATAAATCAAAGTACTCGAATAGGGTCGGTTATGTAGGCAAGCCTACGCCGCCTTATTCGTTGGAACATGTGATGCTTTAGGCTAATCCGCAAGATAAGCCCCGTTTAGCCCGAAGGCTTATCGGCTATGCTAAGTCTCGGCGAATCAGTAACGCATATCACACGGAGAGGAGTCGATTGAGCGAAGCTCGTTGAACTCGCCCAACCATGGTTAGACCATTTCCAACCCATGTACTAAGATTCTCCGATTTCTAAATTGTGACCCAAAGCGTAATCTCGTTTCTGTTTAAGGTGGGTTCACTAAGAAGCCATCACCGAAAAGCTCAACGATTTATCCAAGTGGGATTCACCGAGAATCCATCACTAAAATCATAACGATTGACAAAAACCCGGGTCCTCGATTTTTATAATTAGCTACTTATTATTTAACTACCACATATTAAATTAATAAGCATTTATACTAATTATTCGAGTTATACTTGCCTAATTTATTCGAAATAAACTAGCTACATGTATGCATTGGAGTGGAATCATGAAGATGCAAGTCATGGCAATTTTCCGGTTTTAAGCACGTAATCTTGATCAAACACAAAATTATACCGAAAAGTAAACACCGAGATGGGATTGTTGGTACTTCGACTAACTATTTTCTAAGGAAAAGTAAAATTTATACTAAGTCTTCGAGTCTTGATCTTCGAATCTTGAACTCGAACCGCCGGATCACGGATCACTAACCACGAACATCCGAGAGGAGAAAGGCTTTTTAATTAAATAAACAAATATTATTATAATAATTAAAAACCCTTTTAATTTTTCTTTGTTGTTGTTGCGGCTGTATATAAAAATAATAATTCCATAAGATTTTTTTTTAATTTTATTTTATTTTTTTAATATAATTTTCTGCCAATACGTTGAATGAATAGAAAATTTGATAACCAAAAAAAAAATTTGATTCAGCCGCCAAAAAGAATCCTAGCCGCATGCTAGTGTATAAAAAACAGACTTATAGCGACGCTTTTCAGCGTCGAAGAAAGTCCTGTAGCAGTTTTTTATTAAAAAAAAAACAGGTTTTTAAACGTTTCTCCTCGTTCATACCTTGGGTTTTGCCTTGATCTTCAACTTTTCAGCATGATCTTCATATTTCGAGTCCGGAACATCAAAATTACAATAAAAGATGCTACTTTTACATAATTTCGAAAAAAAGGACATAAAAAAAAAATACAATTCCTATGCTCAATTGTTGCTAAACAAAGGAGCCACAAAATAGATCTACGGGTAAAAAATACCAACCCAATCCATCTCTTCAACCACAACATTCACAAGCATACAACATGAATAGATTTCGAATTTTTACGAAGAAAAAAAAACGAAATAAAAACACCTAAAACATGTTTTTCCACTCCAAAATCTAAAATTCATATACTTTGATCGTTAGATCAAAGGCTCTGATACCACTTGTTAGATGTAATATCATCGGATCAATCATAGATTGACCCGATTACGCAGCGGAAAGCATCAGATCTAGATCTAAACGAAACAAAGAACATAAATTAAAGATCAAACTACAAGGGAGTTTGGATTTTACCTTTTTATGGTGCTTAACTCCAAGAACAAAAGTAGTATCCACGCAAGTTGAGAAGACACAGCCTTCCAACGTGTGTCTCCTAGCAACACCAGGTGGATGGTGTTTCCCGCCGCCGGACCTCCTTGATATGCTACCGGAATAATCCCGAAGATTATTCCAACTCGAAACCCGAAGAAAATAGCCGAAAATTCTAAGCTACTTTTCTTATGAAATAGGCGTGATTAATAGTGTGTCAAAAGGCTTGTGAGAACTCTCTTTATATAGGAGAGTAATCCTTGTCCTCCAAGGATTAAATAATTAAGAGATAATTATTACATTAATCCTTTTTCCAAATAAAAGATAAATAAAATAATTATCCCCAACAAATTAGGATAAATCATATTAATATCTAATATATCAGGAATTATCAATTAAGAAATAAAAGATAAATCACATATTAAATAATTATCCAAGAAAACTAATTTCTTAATAAATAATTAATATGTCATGCGCCCCAACCTTAATCAAATAAGGTCACACGCATCTTTTGATATTTGACCAATTAGTCAAAAGGTCAACACACTAATTTGGGCCGAGTCCATTTAAAATGTCTTTTCCGTGTATTTAATTATTTAGTCCAACT